>JAPWTK010000070.1:205000-427500 GCA_029963805.1 Aromia moschata
AATAATATACTTATACCTAAATCCAGCCTTTTCGGAAATGATGTATGTTTTATTTGTTATATACAAATTGATAATTATTGTGATCTAAAATACCGGAAGCCGTATTATATTACATTATAATTATTTATTTATAATATTAATTACGTTATAATACATAAACTTAAAAATTGCGTGCTTACAAGTTTGTAAAACTTATATTATTTTCTATTTTAAATTAGGAAGTTACTCGACGCTCCGAAGTATATGAATACCCTGTAGAAAGGGCAATAATGTAAAAACGTGACAAAGGAGGATGATATGCACTAAAGACTGAAAATGGTTACCGACAGTGATTACCAATATCTGTGTAATTTGGCATCACTTTTTAATGAAAAACTAAAATCAAAATCACAGTTGGCTTACACCAACTAAAAAAAGAGTTTACATATGTATATATTATTATGTGTGAACATAGTGTGTGTACAATCATTGTACACATTATGTAAGTAAAGCCACGAGATACATTGGCAAAAGTGATTTTGTACATTAACAATTTTCATCTTAGGGCAAGCTTAATTTATATAATTAAGCTTACGAATAAATATAATAATTTAGCGAATTAATTAGATTAATTTTTTTTAAAACTATATTATGTAGGCGGATAAGAAAACATCTTTCTTAATGTTTTGTGAAACTTATACTTCTTGGAAATGTATTATTTAAATGCAACCAAATAATTTGGGCAGGTCTTTCGTAGCGGACGATTGACCCAATGACCCAATTCTCCAAGTCAGCAGTCCATGCTGGTTATAACGTCTTCTGTTCTAAACCAACCGCAGCAAGTCTACAGTGTATATTCCAACACGTACGCGGTAGCCACTTTTAACTTCGTCCTTATTATACATGTGATTATACATTTTCTCGTGCGTGCAAACAACTTGCAATTAGATTACGTCTTTATCCGAAGTTATGTCTAAAGACGAGTCAAAAACGTGTATGGATTAAAATTGTTTCTGAACAAGGTAAGCCAATTTTTGATTTATTTAATGAATTTGGAATTTATTTGATGTATTGGTACTTATAATATCGGTTTAAGATTGGCCTTGACTGCAAACATTTAAACATCTTGAACTTAACCTTGAAATAATGTAGTAGAAAAGTGGAATAAATTTATAGGAAGATCTTAAAGGACTTTTGTATAATGATGGTAATAATAAAATGTTTATAGAACTGCAATTTTCCTAACTGGTCATAGAATTGAATGAATTTAAACTATAAAGCTCATAATAGGTCACATTGTTTTTACAAAGGTCTACCAACTTTTTCTTTATATACATATTTTACTATGTGTGCATATCATGACACAAAACAGTCACTCAAAACAAATTTGAAATGGTTTGGTAGCAAATTTATTTTACACGTATAGTTTTGGAAATGTACATATATTACGTATTTTACCAAAGGAGTGCTAGAAGCTCTTCGTTCTTGAGAGGTTATTGTACTTAATTCGCTCGAAAGCAAAACGATGTAAAAGAAATTCGAAGCCGCCTGCATTTCACATTTTACTTCTAGACTGATATCATATTAATTAATTCTTAGACAGGTCTTAAATTAAACAACTATTGTTAAATGAAGTTTTCATGAAGTTGTAACATGAAGGTTCAAGTTTTAATATATGATATTTGTGAAATTCCGTACAGTCGTTATTTGTTATATCCAGGTCATGTCTGCAAGTTTGGATATTGGTGATGATTCTATTTTTCTGATGAATTGTATAGAGACATCCAAAAAAAAAAACGTCATCACCTCTGGCTATGAACGAGAGATATGGAAATAGCGGTCATGTCTAAGCTTTTGGGTTATGTCAAACTTTTGACAAGTGACTGTCACAATTTGTAAAATAATCAATGGCTGTCATATGATGTGACAGTCTTGACAAGTAAATAAGGTTATAAATTCAATTAAGAATAGAAATACGTCTTTTTTTTCTCGGCCAACTTTGATGATGTTTTTTTTTGGATGTCTCTATATTAAGCGGATGTCTCTAGTGGGGGAATTTATAAACACTCATTAGTGTTTTATTACCAATGTCAACGAAAATACTGAAAATTTACTTTACTTCTCGGGTTCTTAGTAAACACTATGTCAAAAAATTTAGTACTAACTTAACAACAGTAAACAGTAAAACATAAACTTAAAAACTGTATTTACTTAACAGAGTGTTCATTAGTTTTCCAAAGTTCAAACTTCAATTACTTCAAATCACAACTGGTGTATACCTTTTTGTGTATATTTAACTTTGACTTTGATACACATACATATGTACATACATATGAACTTACCTTTACAAGGTCTCACGGATACAAAATAAGCACGATTTAAAGACAACCATACACAATATTATTTGTTCTTAAAACAATATTTTTTCAAGTACAAATGTCTTTTAGAAAATTAATGAATACATACGAGTGTTTCAAAATATTTTTTTATTGTTTGTCGATTACCCACTAGGTTTCCCTACCCTAAACTCCCTATTCACTACAACTCAATAGCTACTGGAAGGCCGTACAACGGAATTTTCCAGTCGTCTCCCTTGAGCCTCGTATTTTCATATTTTATCTCAAATTAGTCTACTGAAGGTATTCGTTTAAGCGTACCACTTCACAGCACTCCTCTAATTATATTGCTAATAATTCATAACGTCGAATCCTCCACTGAAAACCATGAAACAATATGACACACGAATTTGACCTCAGCCCCATTCTCTTTTATTTTAGCTTTCGCCCCTTTGTTCGAAAAGTCATTCTTTATTAGAATTTAGAAATATGTACAGAAGAGTCAATAATTTCCGAATCATTTTTTTTTGTCTGTCAAGGGAATGCTGAAATACAATTCGTACATACTTGTATAGAGTCCGGAGGAACGCACAGAAGCCCAGGAGTGTATTCTACAAGTAAAATTCCCCTCACACGTTCTTCTAAGTATTTCGTTAGTAGTCATTACTTACTTTCGTTACCATTCTTCAATATCATCATTATATAACATATATTCATTTTTTGCTTAGTTTACAAGCGGTTTCCAAGCGGTTTGTTTCCTTTGCTTTTTTATTTTATGGTCGGCCCATTTGAATTTTTATTGATTTACTGTTTAGTGTTCTATAGTACTAAAGCAGCACTAGTACTAAAGCAACACATTTAAAGGCAGTGTGATATAATTTTTTCGTTGGATAATTATACAAAAAATCACGATATGATTCAACGTGAGTGTATATAAAAAGTTTTATTTAAAAACTGTCGACAAGTAGATACAGGACAATAAAATAGCATGCACTGTCAAGGTTTTAATTGACAGGATATTGTGCATATACTGAGTGTTCCATAACTAATGGTATACAGCAAATCTGGATTTTTTTATTAGTGCTTCTGGATTGCTATTTTTAACATTAGCAAACTTACCTTAGTTCAAAAATAACCAAGATACAGCGTGTCAGTTATGATTTAATTTTCGAAATATGGCCATCTTCGATTTCAATGCATTTCCAAATTTTGGCGCGTTGTCTATTATAATTTTATTGTTCATACAAGCACACCATGTCAGATGTGTCTACAAGTTCGAAAGTAAGTTGTCACGGTATAAGCTATATTTTGAACTTAACTTTAATAAGTTCCTTCAAAAATCATTCAAAAATTGCCACAGCGCTAATAAACCACAAAGAAATTTGACAGAAATTGGGTTTTAAAGCACCTTCTTTGCATTGTTCTTTATTCAAAGTTTATTATGAAAAACTGTGCACATGTATGTAGTATGTATATTAATCATGATTCAAATGGGTTGTATTAAGTGCTTTAAACGCAAATGTTTCGGAAATGATTACTCGGGGCGACATTTAAATGTTATGTCTTGTTTGCGAGAAAATGATGACAAAAACTGATATATTTTACTTAGAGACTTTAAGAGCCAACAAGTTTTTCACCACTCAGAATACCACAGAGAGCACCCTATACAGTCTGTATTAAAATTACTAACAGATTGAAATTTCTCGCGTCAAAAAATCCCGTGTCACCAATTTTTTTTGCAAAAATATTAATTTTTAAAAAAACTTATTCACGCAAGTCGAAATTAACATTATAACGTTGCCACGTCTATCCTGGTAACTATTTGGACTAAGAAAAGTTTGGTTAAACGGCAATATTTTTTACCCACAAAATATACGGTTTTGTTGTTTACCGTTAATTATGGGGCACTGTATAGAACAAAGTTGGTGAATATATTTTCTATACAAAAACGAATAAGGCTATTTATGTAAATATTAAAATATATTTTTTCTACAACCGTTCTTAAAGTAATACTTTCAAGCACGCTTCACAGTTTCTAAAATTTAATTTTTTCACACTTATGCGAAAAAAAATATTCTTTGTGTTCTAGTATATGCGGTAGAACTTATATAAGGACACTTCTTACACAGATACACAACTAAAGTATATTTGATTGATATAATTTCTTTTGATTTCATTGATCATGTATTGGTACTGGTTTATTTAGATTCAGTATATTTTAGTGAATACATCCCAAAATAAAATTATAATTGTGAGAATATTTATAGTCACATTTCCGCATAAATAGCTATTAAACATTGAAATAAGTACAATAAGTTTAAACAATCAAAATATCCTGAACGATAACCAAAATATTTATCTTTTGATTGTTATGTTAATTTTGCTCTAAAGGACATATTTGTTTAAATTTCTTTTTTTACCTAAACTATGATAAGAACAACACCATTAAAGATGGTACATACAGATGGATTAAGTAAGTTTACCTAATTGCCAGTGTGATGTAAAGTTTTTCAGCCATCAAAGTTGTTAATCGTGGTAGCTTTCTCCTAGGAATAACTACAACTGCAACATCCTCTTATGTACAGGGTGTCCAAATTTTACTTCTCACTGCCGATGTTTTAGGTTATTTTTGTGCTAGAAACAAAATTCAAACCCTACAATTATATAAGATTTTTAAAGGATTTTGAATTGGGCGTCGGTATTATTATACTGGGTGTTGTTAAAAAGATATTCACAACAAATTTCCTTTTGGAAAATTAATGTAGTCGAATTTTAGTGCGGGATTTTTAAAGAGTATACAAGAAGAGTTATAAAAGTGGTTATTGCCACATTCGACTTCTGGTTTCGCCGGAAGTGAATTTCACTTTATCATTTTTTGAGCCACCTTTTTCCTAATTTTTTTATTCCTTTCGTATTCCTAAATCAGCAGATACATATATAGTTTTGTATATTAGTTACATTTTTTTTCTTCTGTCGTATTTCATGAAATTGTTCAGTAAATAAATTATTAAATTGTATTCCCGTTATTTATAAAGATATAGGATGTAATTTGTATATCTACAAATATACTTCTTGTATAGTACCCCGCACTAAAATTCGGGTTCAAAAAAATCAAATTTAATTGTTTCTATTTTCTTTGTTGCTCAATAATAACACAAAACATCGGCAGTGAGATATTAAATTAGGACACTCAGTACATCTTACTTTAATGGGAATGTATTTAACCAGTGACCCACAACGGTCGTTAGCGTATCATCACCTAAATTACATATTAGCTGATTAGTTATTCAGTGTCGGGTGGTGGAGTTTGAGAGACGAAATGTTAGGATGCAATAAAAATAAAAATTATCATAACTTTTACAGATCTCGAAATTTCGAAAAACTCACGTACAAAGTATTTATTTGGTGAATATGAAAAAAAAAACTGCGTGTGTGTGCAAACCGTTTCCAAGATAATCTGGTGAGGCAGACGTCTTTTGATTTTTTTTTCGAGTTTCGTTTGAAGTTTTTTTGCTATTACAGCCTTCTACTTATGTTTAGTAATCAAATAAAATATGTGAGTTTCATGCTTCATTACGAAAATATGAGAATCTCAATTTCCACCAGCCGCCACTGTAGCTATTACAGATATAACATGTAAAGCCCAGGCTCATAATAGTTCGGCCACCTTTTCAGCTAGACATTAACAAATTATGAAATCTGTATTATTTGCGAAGAAATTCTATAGAAATGCTTTATTAAAGTTTTTAATTTGAGCGAGAAAAAATATTCCACATGCCGAATATCCTTTGAATGGGCATCAATGATAAACAAACATAAATCCTTACTAAGAGATTTACCACAAGGTATTTTGCTTGAAAACTGAAAAATAACATGCGATATTTGTTTATGTATTCAGTATGTGTTTAATTTTAACTCGACACGTCAGTTTCATGGCAATTATTAGTACGCCTCTAAGGTATCGCATTTTTTATTATATATCTATTTTTCAATACAATGTGTATACTGAAGAGAGTTTTCAGTTTCTGTAAAATGAAAGTATATTTTAATAAAGTTAAGACGATTTTATCGATTTTTTTTCGTAATTGTTCGAGACTCCATAATTTGATGAGATGTAGTTGAAAATGTTTGGTGGCTGAACTATTATGAGCCTGGGTTACAATAACTACTAAATACGCTGCTCTTTAATAAAACAATAGATATTTTCTCATTCTCGTTTATAATGCCACTCTTGCATTATTCATTTTTTAACACATTATTGACTGTACTAAATATCATATCAATGCAATTCTGCAATTTCACTCATGCATAGAAGAGTGTGCATAAAAATATTAAAACTTGCAAACGACATTTTAACAATCGTTGCTTAACCGCAATATGATATGATTGGCGTTGTTTTTTGATTTGAACTTTTTCATCACATATAAAGCATGGATTAATATACATTGTGTAGGTATGTAATTAACTTTTTGAGTGTTTAATTACTGGAGTAACAATTTCTTATTGATAAAAAGAAATTTTGCGGACATATAATAGTGTCTCTTAATATTCGTTGTAATTAACACGGTGTTCCAGTGACCTAATTTTATAATAAATTTTGTTGGCTCTATAATACAGTATTTTTTGCGTGCATCTTTTTAACAAGATTATTTTTTGGTATTATACATAAAAAACTATTATCTATACAACTATCGCATACATAATATGCAATATGTTATATATAACATATATGTATACCAATATACTTTTAGTGTTTAACGCAGTTTTCGAACAAATTGCTCGGACATGTAAATATTGTTTTGGCGGGGGAAACATATTGCACATATTGTCTGCCGTCACTTCAATCCTTAAGTGAGGGTAAGTTACTCCCCCAAAATATCATACGACACAAGGGGTCAAGTAACATTCCATTTAAATGCTGGTTACATTTTCTTTACAACAGAACCTCGTATGTCGAAATTGGTTCAATTCTTCCTGAAAAATTACTTACCTTCCGAAAGATACACTGTAAGTGTTAGTGAAGGATACCTGTTAGTGTTAATTATTTCACAATATTAAATTAATAAGTTTTATTTCTATAATGTTAACGAGTCAATAAATAGTACTTAATTACATTGACAATGACAGTTGACACAGTTAATCATTATTGTTGTTCTGATAAGTGAAAATTATCAGT
Organism: Aromia moschata; assembly: GCA_029963805.1. Classification (NCBI taxonomy): domain Eukaryota; kingdom Metazoa; phylum Arthropoda; class Insecta; order Coleoptera; family Cerambycidae; genus Aromia; species Aromia moschata. Next base: position 212,492 of record JAPWTK010000070.1, read on the forward strand.
CGAAAAAAATAAAAAGTAGATATTTTGTATTGAATACAAAAAAAATTGTAATTCAAAATGATCCGTCATATATTTGAATTACAGAAATGTTTTTATCACTTACAAAAAAGAGCTTTAATCATTATCCGTCAAAATTCACCTTGTACACGAGATGAAGGTGACTTTTCGGCGCTTACAATTTTGTGAAACCATGTCTGAAATGTTCATTGGAATCGATTATTCAACATTTGTTTCTAGGACGAGGACTTGAACATTTTTTCGTAATAGAAAAGTGAATAAGCATAACTGTCGCTACTAGTGAGATGAAAACCCGTGGGAACTCCATGTAGTACATTCTCAACACCCCGTGAAATTAAACATTTGGGCGGGAATATTTGGTAACCATATTGTTGGTTCACCTTTTCTACCTGGCAACCTGATCAGTGAAACAATTTACAATAATAACCTAAATACTTGAAAAGTATGATAATTCTAACGCAAATCACGAATTTTTCCAACAAGATGGTATTCCTCCTTATTACAACGTACAAGAGTACGAGAGTGCCAGTACGAGTACTTAGATAATACATATCCTGTTAATTGGATTGGCAGAAGAGAAGCCATTGAATTGTCTGCAAGTTCGCCAGATTTCAGCCCTTTTTTGTGGAGCCATATGAAAAGTAAAATTTGCACTTCTCAACCTCAAAACTTGAAAATTTTATGTTAACGTATTTTCGCCAAATAACACCAGAAATGTTTAATAATGTTTGAGCAAAACATTTATTAATGTACCTATATATATGTAACCTGGAGGTGTCTCTCAACAATTGATCAGTCAAATTTAATGACAGAGGTGGCATGTACGTAACATTTCAATGAATAATGTTCGAAAATTTGTTCGAACAAATTGAGTTAATCACCCGAAAGTTGGCTTGTTTCGTTTTCGATGGGCCACACTGTAGATAATAAAATTATAGACAAGTTATAGTGATGTGATGATATTCGAAATGAAGTTATTAAATAGCTTTATTCAAATAATTGAATATTGTACAACAAAAAATCACCTATTGACGCAAATTCTTAGTAGATCCGACCTAGATTTTTATTTCGTATGCCATGATTTTCATGGCTAATTAAAAAAAATGAGATCAGCAAATAAATATAAAAAAAATAAGGTCTTAATGAGAACATTTTCTTTTTATATTGTATACATAAAAGTTTTGTAATTTACTTGGATATGTACTTTACGCGAATTTAAGGTGCATGTCACATTATGTAGTTCATGTATTTAGTAGAAAGGAATATCATATCAAGAAATAAATATTTTTCAGGGTACTCTGTATTTTACCTTCAGTTATATTTGATGCGTTTGTTTGAGGTAATTGCGTTTTAAAGGGTGGGCGATCAGTATTAAAGCAAAATATATAGCAATTTTTAAAATGGGGTGTAGAAGATTTATTTACTTTTAATTTTGAAGCATTTGATGCTGTAGGTATATCATCTCAACATGTATGTATGCCATCTAAATTCCATTCAGTTAAATGATTTCACTATGGAAATAAACATCTGCTGATGGAGGTCAGTTAACTGTTCATCCACAAAATCTTTAATTCGCAATTGCATTCACTTTGAAGCAGCAAGCAATGACGAACACTCAACTCCAAAAGCATAGAACAAAAAAGTTTTTTAAATTGCAGTTTTTGACATGTACATTGTACATACAGTCCCATTTAACCTGACAAATCGTAATATGTCTAAAACTACACGAATCAATCATCGAATTAAAAAAATAAAGTAATGAAATTTATTCGTCGCGAAGGGAGACATTCAATGATACTAAACTCGAACCCCCAACCCCACAGCTGTGATAGGGCGGGGAGTAACTTTGAAATTTCAAACAGGAACCTCAATTTTTTATTACACATTCGGATTCTATGCTACAAAATACATAGGTTTTGTTCGAAACTTTTTTTGATTCGTGGGATATACCGTTGTAATCGTAAGAAACATTTTTTTTCGTTATTCTGGGTAAAAACACACCGAATCGAAAAGACAAAAAACAAGTATTTAAAATTTTCAAAAAAGCTGTCCAATGATACCATAATGAACCCACACCCCCAACCCCTCGGATTAGGGTGGGTGGTAATATTCAAATGCCAAATGGGAACCGACATTTTTCATTGCAAAATTAAATTTTACGTGTCGCGTAAGTTTTTATTGAAACGTTTTTTTTATTCGTAATAGCGTTGAATTTGGCGTTACCCAGGAACAACGACGAGAACGTAGTAGTTTTCTGTTCCCTTCGGGGTGCTTGTTTTACGTGAGTTTCCTCCCCTCTCGCCATCGATGTGCTTGTTTTAGGTGAATCCCCTCGCCTCTCACCATTTAATTCAACTTTAATTTAATTAAATGATGTCCTTGAAATTGCACTTATTGATTCGTGCTTCAAATGCCTGTACGCATTTCAGATGTAGGTCTGGTGTAATTGCGGCGCAAGCTTCCTTGGATAGCTTTTTTGAAAATAGTAAACATGTGCCTTTTATGTTTCGATATGTTTTTCCCTAGAATTAGGAAGAAAATTATTTATTGCGATTACAGCGCCATCTATCACGAATCAAAAAGACTCTATTCTGCTGATCAACTCTTCTACAAGAATTTTGGATATATCTTCAGTCAAATATCTGTTATCTATCGAGAAAAATTATTTTTATACACAACAATATTTTTATTCCTAGACATTATTCTTTGCTAATAATTCTAATTGTTACATAAATAATTGTTAAATAAATTGCTAAATAAATAATTCAATAAAAATGTTGTTGTTAAAATACGAAACAAACAAGGAAATTAATTTAAGACCCTATTGTAATTTTTTATAGGCGGACGGGCTTTTTTATTTTTGCGGTACTTTATATTTTTAGAATTCTTTAGAAACAATATCTTCATAAAAATGATCTATGTTCTTCGTCAACACACCGAAGTAAGATTATTAAATGATCTATTTTAATCTCCACTAATGGAATTTTTCCGTTGTAAGTTGGGGATGTAGGAAAATGAAAAGGGGTTGGATTTTTAGTGTGCGCAAGTTTAAAAAATGCAAGATACAATCTTTAATAAATTCAAATGCATCTAAAATGCCAGATTTACTTAAATCATGAATACAATGGTTTTCGATATCAAGCTGATATCGAAAAGGTAGCTTTTATATCGAAAGGGTAACTTTTTGATCCAGTGGGTAGTTCTGAGTTTCTTATGATACAGTCTTTTTTTTTAATAAATGGACCACCACTTTTTTAAATCCAGTATCATTTTCTTATTGTCCGGATAAACTTCATATACTACAAAGTGGTTCTTGGTATTTGAAGGCAATATTATTTTAGTATATCGATACTGCTCTGCAGTTTTTTTTTTTTTTTCTTTTTCCTCCTTTTATTATTTTTTAGCCGGAAGTGTTTAATTTTTTTTTTTTTAAAGTATTTTTTTTTGTTTTTTTTCGTTTTGGTTTTTTTTGCTTTTATTGTATAATGGGAGGATGGGTCTGCCTTCCTTTCTCCCTTTTTTGCGGCTTGATTTTTTATGTGACCCCACAGAAAAAGTCCCTAAAAATTTTCGGTAATGGGATTGTTATGGGAAGATGTAAAAGAAATTTCGAGGTTTTCTTATACTCACCTTGGTTTGTAATCCTTGTGATCCATTTTTTATGATTTTTTCCTTTTTTTTTTTTTTTTTTGTGGATGTTTGTTCTTTTTCCTTTTTTCACATTTTTTTTCTACTGTTCCTTTTTACCTATTAATTTTGAAAGGTGTTTGGAGGATTTTATCCTCTTTCTTTTTTCTTCTTTTTTTTTTTTTTGGGAAAATTTTTTTTTGATTGTTGTTTCTAAAGGTTTTGGAAACTGATTGGTATAAATATAAATAAATTTTTTGTTACTTTATAAAATTATTTTCAAATCAATTTTAGGTTTCGTGTTTTGAATTTTGTTTTTTTGAGAAGTGAAATATGGAATAATTAGGGTCCTTATATTTGTTTCGTGTTTTGTGTCTGTTATTGTTTCTTTATTGTGATAGTTTTAAAAAACCCTAACTTTGTGTCTTAACATTTTTCCTACTACCTCTTTGGTATCTTTCCATACATTCAGGACCCTACATATATAGTATACTTAAATTTGATTAATTTTGTTGAATATAATATTTATTTAATAAACAACTGCTTATCTCATTGGTACACCGTTTATTATTTAGTAATCGAAATAATTCCTATCAGTGTTTTGACTGCACTTGACCGCCTCTATTCTACAAAGCGTAAAAAAATAAGATTCTTTTTGTTGAAAAATTTCTGAATATTGAGCAAATATACCTTTATGCTGGACACTTTTTTCGTTAATCATAATGTTTTACTTAAATCTTAAATAAAAAAACAATATGTTGGGGTAACAGTCGTGGAATCGCAAAATAGTTCGTTTAAATACTTGGGAAAAAATAGGACACTGACTATTAAACAACACAGATAAAAAACATAGATTCAAAACAACAAACATATTATTATGTCCTCATAATAACAGAAACGCATCAGAATTAGGAGCATTAATGATGGTATTGATGGCAGTAACGACCTGATGCCTGTTCCATAAAATTTGAAATTGGATAAGAAACAATCTAATAATTAATTAGACATTTCCTAAAGAACTTACATAATATATATTGAAAGCATAAAAGGTGGTGCGTTTTTGGTTCACTACATGGCCTTCAAATGTCTTTGAGGCTTGAGGTAATTAAGAAAGTATGTTCCGAATGCATTCTTCTTTGTACTAATGTTTATGAATAACCATCGCGTTAGGAAAATAAAACGAAAGCCGTCAATTATGTATTATTTAAAAGAATATTATGTTTTATTTTTGTATAACTTTTAAATCGCAAAGACAATTATATTTTCTGTGATTGTTAAACGAGGATTAACTTATTAAAAACAAAAACTGCATTTTTTTGATTTTGTTTTTTTAATTTCTTTTTTGCGGGTTTTAATCATTTTTTGAAGTTATGGACACATTTTACCGTTCTTGAAGCTGGAACTATGCCGGTTTTCTTAGATTTGAAGTAAACATCTGGCAGCATGGTAAGAACACACGTTACAATAATTTAGCAGACGCTAAAGTTCAAAAGGGTATCATAAGTCACATTGCATGTTCCATCGAGCGATAAAACTCCACATATCTCAAGAACCAGCTTTCACACTCACCACAAATCCTCTTTTTTTACACAAAGCGGATTTTGACAGGCGTACAATTTTTGTTTAGAAAAGTGCAAAACTTAAAATAGATTTATTACTGAAAAAGCCATAAAGGAAAAAGTATATGATTTTTTGAAATATAATCTTTTTAATTCGTTTAGAGTACAATATAGAGCACTCTCTGTATTGTAACGGCTACAATAAAACCGTGTCCATAGTAAGTTTTCTTATACAAAAAAAAACCGTTTATCAACTTTTAATGCAATAAGTTAAATAATGTTAACGCTAGAAGAATCTATTTTTAAAATTTTATTTGAACACCCTTTATTTTAAAACTACGTTTTGAAAAAAATGTTTATATGAACTTTATATTTATTTTAAATGTTAACTTTAAGTATTCAAATCAGGTTATTAAAGTTCTGATACAAAAAACTAAAACACCATGCATATTTATGATTTAATAATAACATACCTTATTTGTTTATAAATATAAATTATATGAATGATATCTGTACGAGTATTAACATTTATGACTATCGTTACGTGACGATGGAAATAGAGAATGAAGAATAGCTTATTAAATGCATACAGTTTAACCTGGTGTATAGACATATACAGTTTTACTTACATATTTTCTATATGTATGCTGTAACGGAATGTATTGATACACTGCTTTTGTAACATATCATTAAGTTCCAGTAATAATATAACTAGAGCTTAAGTCGTCAATCAAAAAGATATGTTACTTAGGCGGCCCCTAGACGGTCAATAATATTGCACAATATCACGAATTGCGCAATATTATTGACCGTCAAGGCTTTGTATTGAAGTTTGCACAATGATTGTGCAGACGATTGAGCGAGTTTAAATTTTATTGCGCCATATCTATTCATTGAACCGTGTAGGGTTGTCATTGCGCAATATTGTTTAGTCAACGTTTGGTATTTGAAGAAGACTTGTGTGTTGTTTGTTGTTGAAATGGTAGAGAAGCAGAAAACAAATGAAAGGGAGTTTATTGTTGATTGTATCCACCTGTACAGAGAGTTGCCAGCTCTATGGAACGTAAAAAGCAAATAATATCATGACCGAAACGCAACCAAAGATGATTTGAAAAAAAATTAACTCTTTAAGAACTAATTATCGGAAGGAACTTATAAAACACCTCCAGTCAATGAAATCAGGGTCTGCTGCAGGCGATATACATATATGAATCAAGTTTATGGTATTACAAATAAATGGCTTTTTTAGAAGCCCATGAATGCGCATTTTTTTTCTCAATCAACGCTGTAACCAAGTCTAGTATCTCTTGAAACTTTGCCAAATCCAATCTTACAGAATTCTTAAAATCATCTAACTCAGTGTACACCAAATCTCTTAGAAGATGTTCGTGAGTATATTTTTGCCTTCTTTTGAACCTTTCTTTGGACCAACGACGTTTTCGCTTTTTGAGTTTAAACACCAACACGACAGCTGCAGCCAAATCTTGGTCAGACATTTCCAACAGTGCAACATTAAACACTAGGTCCTGCTTTATCGGAAATATTGACATAGGAAGCCGTCAATATAATTGAGCAAAAAATATTGATCGTTTGTGGAAGAGGGGTCATACAATGATATTGCGCAATTCGTAATATTGTGCAATGTTATTGACCGTCTAGGGACCGCCTTAACCAACTTCATTTTTTTGTTCACCTACAATGTGATGACGACGGTTTTTTCTTTTGTGTTCTTATGGATAATTAAACTTTTTTAAACAAACATTTATGATATCTAAATTAGGCAAAAAATGTAGCCGATGTACAAATATTTTTATATATCGCACCCGTGCTACAAGACTCAACTCAAAAAGCTTATTAAAAAAAAATGATATCTGTCATTATGTATGGCAATAAATTCACTTAAAAATGTGTTTTTTTGTTATTTACAATATTCTTTCTCTAGAAAATCACAGTATTCGATATAATGTCACATCACACTATTCGAAATAAGTACAAAAATAATATAACAGTAATAATAACAATAAAGTAAAATAAAAAAAAAAACAATGTGCAATTTGGCCATTTGACGGATGGATTTTGAATTTTAAGATAATGTTTATTATACACGTAATAACGTTTTCAATCAACTTGAAAATAAAACTGTAACCTTATTTTTAATTTCGAAAATAGAATTTACCCAGTTCTGCCTTAAATTTAAAGAACAAATTGAATAGCGAAAGTATTACATATACCAACAATCACGATGCAAATGAACGTTATAATTTACAAAAATGTTTAAAACAAGTAAATACTAGGAATAATTAAAAAAAAATTTCATTAACAATATGTATGTTTGAAACCTATGATTTTTTAACACTTTTTCTTTAAATTTATGCAGGGCTGGCCATGTGCTATTTAATTAATCTCTTAGGTGACTTTTTTAATTTGAGTATTCTGAATGAAATTAATAAAAAAACGGTTATGAATATTTCGACACTCTCTCAAAAATTTTGAATCACGCTGTAATTTAATTATTGGACAAAATGCTAAAAAAAAAAACAAATTTTTTATTGTATATATTAGCAGAGATAGAAGAGGTGGAAAAAGGGTCTATTCTCGATCAACCACCCTCTGTTTAATTTTTTATTTCCCCAATTTTGTTATTAAACTGCTTTTACTGTTAAACGGAAAATATTAAACCATTTTGTTTGTCTCAAAACAATTCTTGAAAAAATACAAAATAATTATTTTTGCAAGAATAAAATTTAATTATACCTCCTCATCGAATTTGATATAAGAAAATTGATCCAATAGGTGACTTTTTTAATTTGAGTATTCTAAATAAAATTAATAAAAAAACGGTTATGAATATTTCGACACTCTTAAAAAATATGAATCACGCTGTAATTTAATTATTGGACAAAATGCTAAAAAAAAAAAATAATACAAAATTTTTATTATATAGGGGAGAGTTGCCTATATTGTACCGCCTCCTAAATCGTACCACCATTGGTTTATTATTAAACAGAACTGCAATAGCGCTCACACGGCCGTTACTCGAACTACAATCTGTATTTAATACTCCGCAAAAATATTTAGCATATACGACTACCCTACATGCCTTTAGAACAGTTTTCTCAAATCAGTGGGTGTTGCTGTAGTTTTTCCACTTTACTACTAAGGATATAATAACCACTAAGGTACGTTTTACTTATTTTTATGTACTAAATATTGTAATATAATTAATTAAGCGCGTAAGTAACAAAAATGCGTATAAAAAACCGTTAGTTTAAGGTTATGGTTACATTATTTCTGAAATATGAAGCAGTTGTCTTAATCGTACCGTGTGTGGATTCTCAATTCGTACCGGTACGAATTAGAAGCTTGTGTTAATTATACATGTATATTATAATATACTGTGTTGCAGAATGATGAAACGCAAGTATGGAGCTTGGAGTGGGGCAGATATGGAAAGGGCCCTTGCAGCTTACCGAAATGGAGACATGGGCTTTAATGAATGTTGTCGGCAGTATGGTATTCCTAAGCCCACTCTGAAACGCCACTTGGACTGCAAAAATGTTAAAGCTAACGATGGTACCAAATCTCTTGGTCGTATAACTACTCTGTCCCCTAAAATTGAAAGAGAACTTGCCGACCATATTCTTAAACTAGAAGAGTTACTATTTGGTCTCACTATTAAGGATGTGCGAAAACTGGAGTGATAATATTGCAGTTGCCTGGTCATATGACCCATCGAGTTCAGCCCTTAGATAGGACTTTTTTAAACCCTTAAAAAGCTACTATATCCAAGCAGTGGAAAAGTGGCTGCGAACAAATCCAGGACTCTGTGTTACGCAGTATCAAGTTACGCAATTAGTAGCTGAAGCCTATGCAAAGGCAGCTACTATTGAAAATTCTATTAATGGTTTTCGCAGTTGTGGAATTTGGCCGATTGATCGAACTGTATTTAAAGATACAGATTTTCTGCCAGCTAGATATCTTTATTCAACTGAAGATGTTGCTGCCGACATATTACTCGTCACTGAATATGTAAATGCAAATACACACCTTGCTGAGAGTGTTCGAGGTGAAGCAGCTCCTGGAGATGAAACAAATATCCCATTAATTGCAGCATCCAGTCCTGTAGTAGCGTGTGACAATTACTTGATGCTCCTAAACTCAATGTGTCAATTGAAGCTTTATCCCCATTACCCAAACCACAAATAAAAATTTCAAAACGAGGCAAAGCTAAAATAACATCTATTCAACGAGCTGCTGTTCTGACAGCTAGCCCAAATGATTTGCAGCCAAAAGAATTGCAAGCTGCACAAGCTAAGGTAAAGGAATTAAAAATGAAAATGTCAAAGACAAAGCCGAACGAATTAAAACCTATAAAGTCTAAATTACCAAGTGTCACCAATAAAAAAAATAAAATAATGTCTGTGAAACGAAATTTACATAAAGATTTAGATTTGCCATCTACCTCACAACTAATTGATTGTACTGTGGAAATACAACTAGATGAATGGTTTTGTTCTGTATGCGAAGAATATTCTGTAGAGGATATGGTAAAATGTTTAGTTTGCTCTTCATGGGTTCATGAGGCATGTGCAGGTGTAAAATCTGGGTTAAAAAAATTCGTTTGTGTAGCTTGCAAGTAGATTTTAAAAAAATAGTTTGTAATAAATAGTTTAAATGCAAAATCTTGCGTTTTGTTTATAGGAGGTTCTTGATAAATGCAATAAATGCATAGGGGTACGATTTAGGATATGGGTGGAACAATTTAGGAAACATGTCTCCTAAATCGTACCGTGTGTAACGCTTTAGAAAAATCGCTACCTTTATTTTTCACTGCACACGTTTGAATTTCAAAAATAATAAATGTATTAGTAAATGTCATTACTTGTGCTTAATAGTTTATCATAATAGTGGGTCTTCATTTGTAGTCAATAAAAATTAAAATATAAAAAGTGGTACGATATAGGCAACTCAGTGGACGCCGCTTATAAGACTCACTTTGGGACCGGCAAAAAGTGAGTCTTATAAGCGGATGAACCTTATAAGCGAAGGGGGAAAAATAAGATTTTAGAATGTATGTAATACACAAACTTTATTTTACCTGTGGATAGACATAATACAACACAATAGCGTGTTATTTACTTATAAAAAAAGGTAAATCTTCAAATACATACGTACAAACATACATAATCAGTTCAAAGTTTAAGATGGTTTAAAGAATTTTTTTATTTTTGTTTGTTTTTTTTTTGTTATTTTCCATCATTTCAATTATGTATTTTTCATAAACTGAGTCTTATATCCGAAGTGGTGAGTCTTATAACCGAGTTTTTTTCAATGTATTCGGATACGTCTGAACTGTTTTTGGCAATTTTGAGTCTTATAGGCGACTGAACCTTATATCCGTGAGTCTTATAAGCGGCGTCCACTGTATATTAGCAGATATAGAAGAAGTGGAAAAAGGGTCTATTCTCAATCAACCACCCTATGTTTAATTTTTTATTTCCCATATTTTGTTATTAAACTGATTTTACTGTTAAACGGAAAATATTAAACCATTTTTTTTGTCTCGAAACAATTCGTGAAAAAATACAAAATAATTATTTTTCAAGAATAAAATTTAATTATACCTCCTCATCGAATTTGATATAAGAAAATTGATCCAACAAAATTTTTATTGTATATATTAGCAGAGATAGAAGGGGTGGAAAAAGGGTCTATTCGCGGTCAACCACCCTATGTTTAATTTTTTATTTCCCCAATTTTGTTATTAAACTATTTTTACTGTTAAACGGAAAATATTAAACCATTTTTTTTGTCTCAAAACAATTCTTAAAAAAATACAAAACAATTATTTTTGCAAGAATAAAATTTAATTATACCTCCTCATCGAATTTGATATAAGAAAATTGATCCAATATTACCAAGAGAATAATTAAAAGTCTTTATTTAATATGATGTTAATATGAGGTGCCGACCTCCAGCTTAAAAACTCGTTAGAAAGTTACAACTAATTTAAATTCATCAAAGCTTAAAAAATTAATGAAAATTAATCAAAGCCGAGTCGGAATTGCTCCAGGAGAAAAGGGTCTCTAATACAACCGATCTTTATGCGGTCACAAAGTTGCCTCCGGTACGGATTACATTATAATCTATGGATTACTGCATCAAACGTTGCTTGATATTACACTTAACTAATGCTTGATAATGATACTTAAAAATACACAATGTATTAATTATCATATCTACCACAAACCAACTAGGCCCAGCTATACAGAAAAGCCGGTAAATACAAGTGGTGGTCCAGAATGAGGTCCGGGCTTGTAGCCCCATTCAGTCGTTCGTAGAGTTTGCCAGGTGAGTATTTCCCGTTGTTTATAAAATTTGTTCTTTATATAGCAAAAAAATATCTGCAAACGCGTATACTGTCGGTGTTTGGTTTTTTATTTATACATACTATCGTCTTTTAGTTGGATTTATTTTTTTGCTTTTACTTTTATTGCAAAGCACGGGAATCTCACTTACGTGGAGATTCTATATAATAGATATGTGTTTATGCTGAAAAAAATCCACAGAGGAGTAAGTAAGTTATTGATTAAAACACGATATAATAAATTATTGTTCTTCAAGCTTTGAACTGCTGGAAACTACAACAAAAACACACATATGAATTAACATTGTAATTCAATATTTCAAGAACAATATATTTTTTAGAAAAACCGTATGTAACTTGTTTCTACCTACTTGCTACTAATTGTGCCTAAATTTTGGGCCCACAGAAATTTTACTGGGGTAGTTACGTCAACGAGCTGTAACGTAATTATTATTTGTTTTTTTAAATCTTTTATGAGACATATTTGAAGTATACTTAAATTAGTATTATTAGTTCAAAAAACCACTGCCAATGTAATCGCTACGTTCACATCCAATTTTCCACATTTAATTAGACTAAACCGCTATAAATATCAGGTTATATTCTTAAAAGTGTGATATTATTATGTATTTGGATATGAGCTTTACAGTGACGGTCGGTGGAATTTGACATGTTCGTATTTTCGTAAGGAGGCATGGGACCCACACCATAATTTAGAGGGTGGTTACTAGACATAAGTAGATGGTTATAATGGCAAAAAATCTTCAGGGAAAAATTGGCAAATTATTTTTCCAAAAATGGATGTCTCCTGGCAGATCTTGGAAACGGCTTGCAAAATAATTGCGAAATATTTTTTTTTTCATAATCACCGAGTAAATAATTTTTTTTATACTCATGATTTTCTCTAAATTTTGAGATCTGTAAGTTATGGAAATTTAAATTTTTATTTCATCACAATACTTCGTCTATGAGATTTTACAATAGTTGTATTTTTAAGGAAAATAAGAATTTTGAAAAAAAATCACAAGTATAAAAAAATTGCATTTACTCGGTGATTACGAAAAAAAAAATTTCGCAATTATTTTGCAAGCCGTTTTCAAGATCTACCTGGAGACATTTATTTTTGGAAAAATAATTTCCCAAGTTTTCCCTGAAGATTTTTTGCCATTATAACCATCTACTTTAGCCCCTAAATTATGGTGCCTCCTTACGAAAATACGAACATGTCAAATTCCACCGACCGTCACTGTAACGCTCATATCCAAATACATAATAATATCAAACTTTTAAGAATATAACCTGATGTTTATAGCGGTTTAGTCTAATTAAATGTGGAAAATTGTTTGTGAAAGTAGTGATTCCATTGGCAGTGTTTTTTTGAACTAATAATACTAATTTAAGTATACTTCAAAAATGTCTCATAAAAGTTTAAAAAAAAAACAATTACGTTACAGCTCCTTGACGTAACTACCCCAGTAAAATTTCTGTGGGCCCAAAATTTAGGCACAAATAGTAGCGAGTAGGAAGTAACAAGTTACATACGGTTTTTCTAAAAAATATATTGTTCTTGAAATATTGAATTACAATGTTAATTCACATGTGTGTTTTTGTTATAGTTTCTAGCAGTTCAAAGCTTGAAGAACAAGTTTTACCTGAATATTTATTGCCATTACAGCCTTCTACTTAGATCTAGTAACTACCCCCTAAAATATAGTGCGGGTCCTATGCCTCCTTACGGAAATACGAGCATGTCAAATTCCACCGGTCGCCACTGGACCTTTATATCATATGACTAGGATCCGGAAATGTGTCCGACAACGCAGGGCACGGTACTATAAAACTCTATGATACTGAAAGTATAAACCGTATTTTCTCTCCTGCACACTCTCCAGAGCCCGTGTAATACCGCGTATGCGCAGTAGTACGCTATCCCCATTCCAGTCGTCGCGAGAACGCGGGAGACTCTTACGGAGTTTTACACGCAGGCACGCAAACACTCCGAAGCCTACATATTTTTTATAGAGCTCGTTTCACTGTATGATTCTAAAAATGTATGTCAATATAATTTATTTTACCTATTTTGAATAATCACCTCCTTCAACATCCTCAACCCCTCAACTAAGTAAGCTACTCGTAGAAACTTATATTATATTATGAAATTTATATTATGTTGTACATGTGCCTCAAATTGTAGTGTATATCTTGCATCGTTTGCGAATTATCTATAGACAAGGAAAAAGTGTATTACCCCCTAACATCTTAATCGATTAAGCTCAAAACTCTTAAATCAAAACTTGGAGCTAATCAGCTCTAGACTTCATCATGGTACATAATTGTTCCATATTTCAAGTTGATATCTTAACGCATTCTCGAGTTATAGTGTATACAAGAAAAGGTTGAGAGACGTCAAGACACAGTCAGAGAGACAGACAGAGCGACAGACCGTCAGACAGACAGAAAATATATACTTCCACTTCACTATGTGTATATGAAAGTAATTATAAATTTTCTCTCTGACGATGGGATATAACATATGACATATACAGATGAATATAAAAATAATTTTACTTTACACTCTTTTAATGATGCACCTCTTTGTTCCATATTTAAATTCAGAAGTAGTTTTTATTGAATACATTTCGGATAACAAAATTATTCTAATTAATTATTAGTTAGAAATTTGCTAGTTAGAAACCTATTAAGTTACCTAAATCACATCCTGAATTCGTCATTTTAGTTTGGAAACACCAAATTAAAAATTCTTTAAAAAAAAAACAATATCATCAATACTTATACAAACTATTGTGCGTGTGTTTTCTGTATATGCATATAGCACTTTTGAGTATCTGGCTGAGAGTATGTGCCTTGAACATTAAATTAACAGGGAACGATGGGTTGTTGATTCATATCTATTGAAGCTTTCTAATTGAAGCTGTATTACTTGATATTACATGCCAGATAGTTATGTAGATAATAGTTAGGTATTCATAAATTGCATTATAAATGACACATAACAAATGACACTAACCATATTTCACATTGACAATTGACAATCTATAATTTATTTTCTTCTATTCTATTAAATGTGTCGAGCATTGAGATACATGATAAAAGTTGTACTAAAGTAAAACACAAAACAAACAATTTTTTGTGCTTTCTAATTACTTTCTACTTACATACATCACATCAAAGAACATTTGGTTAAAAAAATATTACCATATATTATAGAACCATACGTTTATGACATATGATGTAGGGACAACATGTTGTAGGAGGAGCCCGAAGTAGCCATCTATGTACTATCAGTCCGACTTTATAGTTCTTGTAACTGATATAAATTTAGGACATGGAAATATTAAAACAATGCTTTCAGAAAATATTGAAATAGTCCTACTCCAAACATTTAAAATCTATAATTTTAAGCCATACCCATTGTCAGTAAGTTATTGGTTATCAATCAATGGTTATATATAAAGAGCCGTCCAAAAAAAGAGTAGATCATAAGAGTACTTTAATATCATAAGATTATATCATAAAAAAATATCATAAGAGTATTTTAATTATGCGTGTATTACATCAGTAGATGTAATACAGGTAGTTACAGTAGTCGAACGGTTGTTCTCAAAATATAAGCATATATTTTCACCACAGCGAACAAGACTCTCGGAAACAACAAGTTTTTACGACGAATCTTCTCAAGCTTGACGAAGTAGCTTGGTTAATAGTACTATAAAGAACATGACAAGATTCGTCGTAAAAACTTGTTGTTTCCGAGAGTCTGTCACATTTTCTGTGCACAGGCTATATATAACCTGAATAGTAAATCAGCATGCAGAAATTAAATGCATGTTAGAATAAAGGGGAGGGAATTTTTTTGGTTTTTGTGGGTTGGTTTTGGGGGCTTTGGGCCAGTCTAATGGCACATTGCCGTTTATTAAACCGATACGTTTATAATTCAGCAAAATCTCACTCTTTTTTATGCCCCTCCGCATTTATTAATGACCACCTATTAATTAGATGACAAAAAGACTTCAAAAATTTAATCAAAACCCTAAACCAGGGTTTTTTAAGTGGATTTATAAAATTTTCTTGAATTATATTAGTAGAAACTGAGGTAATTTGTGGGTTGTTTGGAAGATTCCTGGAAAAAGTGAAAACGGAGAGTTTCTGGAAAGGTATCGCTCGGGAGTACGCGGTACACGTACAGCATGGCCCGCCAGACCCCAAAAAAACGATTTTTTATACCATGTTTTAAGAGTTTATATAATTCAGGGATCTGTTTAACCACTGTTTAACCACTTTCAAAAAAATAAAAAACGTTTGTCGCTATCAGATACGAATATACTAGTTTCATTATAATTACAGAGATGCAACATGCAAATGCAACAAAAAATTGTATATATGGAAAATCCATAATAATGTCAGTTATAGAGTTCCCTAATGTCTCTGCCCGGCATAGGCGTGTCGTAGGAAATTCACAGAACTTATTCTAGTGGTCGTTTTCTAGTAATTCGCATGTTAGATATATCTAGATAATAATTTAATTCTGTATTTGTTTGTTATAATTATAAATTGCATGTTTTTAATTCGATGGATGCGTGTAAGTATGCCAATATTGTCAGAGACAATATAATCGATTTTAGGTGATATTTTTCACTGCTATTGTGTTAATATCAACGTCAATCACATGATGGCCACCTGCGAGCCTGACTATTTATAACTGACTTGATCCTTTAATGTTCACCACATCAAGTTCGTCATATACAGGGTGAGTCAGAAAGAATGGGCCAACACTAAACTGGAGATACTAGACACAAAACATTATGATTGAGCTCAACATGCCTTATACCAATGTCGCTGGTTTAAGAGATGGGTCATTGTCATCAAATCGTCTTATTTTCAGTTTCATGATGAAAACGCACAAACTTGTGCTATCTGGTTGATAAATGGGGTTAATGGATTTATTATATTATAAGGAAGATTTTCTTAGTTGCGCTCCAGCAGATATGCCAGCAAACGGGTACTGCGACCGATTTTTGTATACTCATATACCAGGGTAATGACCAACCAAGAGGAGATCAATTTCAAAAGACGGGGTTCATTTCGTTCCTTTCTATTATCATTATTATTAATATTGAATTGTTAAAATGTATTCTCAATTGTTGCTCTGAATAAATAAATATATATTAAGTCCCCTTATCGTTTAATTTTCAATGATGTATGCCGTTTCTATTGCTTTGTCATTACCCTGCTCCTGAGAACCCATTATGTTACACCCTGGTATATGAGTATACAAAAGTCGGTTGCAGTTGCCGTTTGCTGGTATATCTGTTGGAGCGCAACTAAGAAAATCTTCCTTATAATATAATAAATCCATTAACCCCATTTATCAACCAGACAGCACAAGTTTTTGCGTTATCATCATGCAACTGAAAATTAGACGATTTGATGACAATGACCAAGATACAGCATGTTCAAAGTTTAATTTTTATTCCAAAATTTTTCAATAATTAAGAAAGTTTTGATAGTATAAATCTAAAAATTGGTAGTTTTATGTTTTTTGGTGTGAGAATTACAAATTGTAGGCTTATTTTGACGTTGCTTCTAGAGGGCGATAGTTTCGTCGTATTATTTAAGTAAATTATAACATATTTTTTTATCTGTTGAGCCACGCATAAAACAAGTTGAGAATCTAAAAAGGACCCTCAATTCTACAGAGAAAAGGTATTCTTGTTTAGGTCGTCTAAATCTATCGGTTTTTAAGTTATTTATGTTTAAAATTTTCAGTGTATTTTGTTATGATTTTTTATAGATAGAAGCTATGAAAGCAACAGTAAATAACAATAACAATTTTTGGTAATAGTGATAATGACAAATTTCAAATCAAATGTAGGAAGTGTCCACCACTTACCTTCAATACATTTTAAAATACACCATCTTAAATGTCTCTGAATGTTAAACCAAATGTTTCTATTATTTTTAATTATATTCGCGCTTTTTTGTATTCTCCGCCGCAACTCCTTAAGAGAATTAACTTCTTCTTGATAAACTAAATCCTTAAAATTTAACCATACAGAGAAGTCCAGAGGGTTTAGGTTTGGACTTCTCGGTGGCCAAACAAATTCACTTCCACGGCCAAATCCACCGATGACGAAAATGCTCATGCAAATATTGGCTTACTGACAAAGCAAATTGTGGTGGCGCTCTGTCGTGCATAAACCACATTTTCTCTTAATGCGAGTGGTATATCTTCTAAGAGCTCGTTGAAATGATGTTGAAGAAAGTTTAAGTACCGAGGTCCAGTTAGATTGGACCAGTTCAAAAGGTCCAATGACAAAATTAGAAATTACACCACAGTTCACCTCAAACTCACGTTGAAAATATCTTTCTTACAGGTACCTTCAATTAAATACTCTCCGTGTAGTAAATGTTGCCTCATCGATAAATAAAATCTTATTAAGAAAATCTGGGTTTTCGGGTTGCATACGTTGTAGACACTTTGTAGAAACTGAGCAGACAGTAGTGTAACAATATGGATGCAGCATTTCTTTTTTCAAAGTTCTACAAATAGACGATTGGCTTAGCCTCGTTGTCACACTTAACCGACGAGTACTCAGACCTGGATTTTCCGAAACACGAGTTAAAATTCCATCTTCATCCACTGTTTTCGGAGTACCATGATTACTATTTGGGGGAAAAGATAAGAAAAGTTTCGCCTAAGTGATTGTAAAGATTTCTGCAAAGTTTATGATTAGGTTTCCTTCTTTTTGGGTAATAATTATTGTAGATATCTGCGGACCGCCTCATGTCCGTTAAAATTTGAATGAGCAAAAATACAAATCATACAACGCATCTCACTGTTAGAAAAAAATATTATCATGGCATTTTCTGATTACTAGCTAGTCCTCTTGCACAAATAATAATCTGATAATTTAATGGTATGTAAATTTAGCAAATTTTGACACAAGCCTACTTAGAAAATATAGAATATAGCAATATCAGCGCCAAAAAAAAAATCATCAAAATACATTGAACCTTTTAAATGCAAATAACTTAAAAACCGATAGATTTAGACGACCTAAACAAGTGTATAATTGAGCGCTCTTTTGGACTTGTGTTTTGAACTTGTTTTACGCATGACTCAAAGATAAAAAAATATGTTTTAATTTACCTAAATAATACGGCGAAACTAGCGCCCTTTAGGAGCAACGTCAAAATAAGCCTAAAATTCGTAATTCTCACACCAAAAAAAAACATAAAACTATCAATTTTCAGATTTATGCCATCCCAACTTTCTCAATTATTGAGAAATTTCAGAATACAATTTAATCTTTGAACACGCTGTATTTTTTAAACTAGCGACATTGGTATAAGGCATGTTGAACTCAATCATAGGATTTTGATGTCTGGTATCTCCTGTTTAGTGTTGACTCATTCTTTCTGACTCACCCTGTATAGAAATTTCGTCATGTCACAGCAAAAACTTTTTTTAAGGAAGAATGAAGCGAAAATAAAATGAAAATCGGAAACGGAGCAAATCTATAATATAGACTTCAAGCAATGAACCATGTTTTAACCTACCATTGGCATATGTAAATTTAATTACAGTGACATACAATTATTGGGTGAGTCTTAATAACCATTGCTCTTATATCTATCTATCACACTAACTCTTTAGCTATACGAGATTGCGTTTATTATTTCTCAATTATGTACAGGGTGTTTAAGGTAAAACTACCATTTAACGCAACTTCATACCACCCAAACTCAATTTTGTTTAAACGGAATGCCCCATATTTTACTTTATATTTTTACAGAAAACTAAATTCTGCGTCAATCTATATTAGCATTGTTTTAGTTATTTGGCATTTTTTAAAAAATTACTAATAACTTCTAACAAATCGTTTTATTTTTCAATATCGTGCCATGGAAATGATACTACTAACGATGCTAATGTTACTATTAAAGCTGATAATTATTATAGCTTTTCGTGTTTTCTTTATTATCAATCGTTATTGTTATTATTAAAACATATCGATAGCTCCATTTCATCTTCAAAAAATGCTAAAAGTATGACAGGTGGCTTAGAGTCCGGCAGGCCACCACCTCGCTTATTTCGCTCGTGATTAGTTCGTAGATAGAAAAATCCTATAAACATTTTCTGTTAAATTATTTAACACAGAGAGACCTATGTAGCATCGACAAGGTTAAGTGTGTTAAATTAATACAATTTATGTAAAAAAAATTCTCGTAAAATGTTAATAGTTTTGACAAATCTGCAATGTTAACCTAAAATAAACAGTCCTTTTTTAATAATATATCTATGACGGCATTGACAATCCTGATAAATTTTTGCTCGTTTATTTAGACTTTAGATGTATCGTTTAACGAAAGATTATCACCCAGTTTATAAATATAAAATAAAGGCGAGAGTTTGTGAAATAAGACTCCTACTCGTATATCTAAACAGTTTAAATAAATGAAATAACATGTATCTAAATAGGATAAGATTTAGAGCTGTCAGCTTTGATCAGAGCTGTCATCTCGATGACGGCTCCATATATTAAAATATTTTTTATTATATAAACTTTGAAGGTCTATAACTCAAATTATTTTCTTTGTTTTTGTTTTCAGTACATCATGAGTATTTGTTACCTTTAAGCTACAGTTACATGTTGGTGTAATTTGCTGTATGTACTCGCAATAGTTCTATCGAACTACCTAAAGAGTTGCATAAAAAATTAAATATTAAACTAAAAAGACAAGAGAATAGGAACATACATTTTATCTGAATTCGTGTTTATAGGATAGCAAATAATAGGTAAATTGTTTTCTTTTTGTCATATATCTCCCACCTAAACCAAGAACCAGCCTATTATTTTCCAAAAATTTTTGGCGCACTGAATTCGAATCTGCCATCAGATTTACTCCATCATGTCAGGTGTTCGAGTAATCCTAACCTAAATGTACAAATAACGCTGTTTTTGACTATATATGCTTCCACATTTCCGTCAGGAAAGTCCTGCTCCATAACCGAACAAGTGTTCCTCATGGTCATGATATTATTTTATATAGTTATAAACGCATTACAAGCAAATTCGAATAGGAAAAGTACAACATTGGACTGATTTACATACATACATATGTTCATATAACAAACTGCTCGTCAAAATTAGTTTAACGCTATTTAGATCAGCGCTAGGTATCTAAATATCTTTGTGTTCTATTTGGGTTAGGGGTATGTGATTTTTAAATTGCGGTAGCCTATAGGGTTGGTTCTAATGCCCTGAAGTTGCTACACTAAGACTTCGCAGTTCCAGGATTCGCGGTCCACACCCAAAAAAAAAACATATCGAAATAAGAATTCACAAAATTCTGGTGGCAATTCGAAGACCTACAGGATGGACTGAGATGGGCGCTGAGGGGTAAACATGCTATCCTGACACACATTAAGGCCACCCCAACAAGTCCTGAGAGTTTAGCAACTGTCCTATCCTTTCAACCCTTTTTCAGCCTACGTGAGCCACCCCTTTAAAATTAGGCTGGGTTTTAATCGCCCAACGGACCTCTGTTGGGCGATTACATTGATCATAATACTTCCTGATACATTTGTGTGGAGTTATACAACTCGCTTTCACCCTTTGATAACTCAAGCACCCTTCCAGGCTACCCCTACACCAATCCCCCATTCAACCCCATTGATCCGCCCTGTTGGAGGCGGTGGGAGGTATCGTTTGGTCTCAAATTCATGTCCTGGCATCACTTGAAAGCTCTCGAAGTTGACTGGACCTACTGCGGATGACCGGTTGATCGCAAAACGTGAAATGTCAACATTAACTCACCTGTAAATCTGCCAGTTGGTGTAGGGGTGGCCTGTTTAACACCAATTTATTAGGTAGCATTAGGATTAATGGAATCGCCCAACAGAGGTTCGACCGTGTAAAAAATCAGCGTAACTATAGAGGGGTGTCTCACGGAGGCTGAAAAATGGTTGGAGGGATGGAACAGCAACCAAACGCTCAATCCAAACTTGTTGGAAACGTCTTTATGTGTGCTAGGATAGGATTTTTACCCGCCAGCATCCTACTCAGGTCATCCCGGAGGTATTTGAATTGCTGCCAGAATATTGAATTTAAAGAACACTTCAAATGTATGCTAAATGATAATTTATAATAAGACTTTAGTCTTCCCAAAGTTTCAGACTCAGGCTTCATTTGGTTCCTGAGATACTAAGGACAAAGTTGGCATTTTTACATGGACTCGCAATCCATTACTGTTGAACTTATCATTACTAAGTCGTTAAATTTTTAATTAAAATTCAGGAATTATTTGAGAACTAATGTTTTTTTTTATTTCCTAAATAAGGATTCATCATCAGAATTTGGTCATTACCCTTTAGTATTTAGCAAACCGCTGAAAAACCTTCAGAAATCCGGTGGATTGTAGATCATTTTAACTTTCTGTCCTGGGTTGTGGGAAAATATGTTATATACTACTTTCCATGTTCGTTATATAATATACTCTTAATGACTAAAAATCACTAAAATCAGTGAATTTTACCCAACATAATCAAATAAATAAATAATGTGTATGTAATTAAAAAAGTTAAGAGACAATTTCATTAGGAGGCCATCACAGGCATATTTCCCTTGTTACTGGAAAGATCAACTAGTATTCAAGACTTTTTATGGGTTTTCCGCCAGAAAAATGATATATTATGATGACAGAAATAAATTTGAGCCCTTAAAGTCTCTCCTTCCCATACTGCTAAACAGTTTTGACCGTCATTCATGACTTTTACAACAAACTGGTTAGTATTCGTAAACGTTGAAAAGCTTAACAGAAATGACATCGAATATGGATTAATAATTTCATTAAAGTACATAAATTAATTACACTGCTTTATGGGCTATCTCTAGAAATTCTTTATAATCGTAAACATCTATTTTGTAAGTCGTTTCCAAGATAAAAAGTAATTGATTGTTCCGTATTATATGATTACATCGTAATACATTACATTATTATAAATTAATATTACGTACAGGAAGAAACAGGAATACTATGTATACATATGTACATATTTTTTCCAGATCCTCTTAGCGGAGTGGGAGTGGGGGGAAGAAATACATAAAAATGTAAACTTTTATTATTAATGCTGCAAATACTTTTATCATCACAAACATAATTGGACATCCAACATATATTGTATTACTATGAATGTATATATTTGGTTTTTGGTTATTAATCAGAACTTCAGAATTGCAAATAGTTTGACCTTCCTTAAATCGATCTTATACTCCAAAGGCTCCACTGTTCTGTGTAGAAAGCTATTTCAACGGAGAGCGGTGTTACAATGAGTTGGTTTATTTAAATCATGCAAACAACGGGGTTCCAGGAAACATATTAATGCTTTAAAATGGAGATTGTATACCAACCGTTTTACTGTCTATAAATTAAATGCTACACTATTAAGTATGTGTTGACTTTAAACAAACATTATGGTGTACTATTTTGTTCCAATTGTTTACACATAATGGGTTGCTAAAATTCGGTATTTCACTTACTAGATGTCATTTCAAAGGTTACAATTTCATTAGATACATAATTTATATAATTACATTAAAGATGAAAAATTTCCTACAAGAATGTTTTCATTCATCTTTGTCGTATCTTAGAGTTTAAAAGATATGCTCTCATGAAATGCACATATTTTAGAAAAACGTTTTTTGCCTCATGTATTTTGGTAAACTTTGCCTATTCACTTCCACACCATTTATTTGAGAAGAGAGTCCTTAGAGAAGTTATAGATCATTAAATATCATTTGAAATGAGTGGAAATATTTTATTTCCAAGTTATCAAAAGTTGATCAATTTGAAAAATTCCTTTTTAATCCCAGCGAGATACACAATTATGAAATAAAATCATATAAACAAAAAACAATACACAGAATTCAGTTTGATAAATGTTATAGACAATTAAAAAATGTGCTATTGTGAGAGGAAACACATTAAACAAATTATAAAACTCATCCGATACTACTATCCCAAACCAAACATTTCTGCTGTTCTGCCAACTGAGAGGACAGCTAAGCAGCATTCCTTCAAAACCAATTAACAGGTCAAAAAGTGGTTAGAAAACGAGTTGACGCCTGGACTGCGGGGGTAGTAACAAAAGTCAGACTAACAATTCGTTTTTGTATAAACCCAAAACCCGCACTAAATGAAATTTTGAAAATGATTTTCTTCTGGTACACCAAAAACTACACCTATGATAAATATTGGTACAAGTAAGTGTTGTTGAAGTGTTCCCCCATTCGTCAAAACTGTCATGAGATTCAATGGCCTGTCAGTTAACCTCATATTGTTTTGTTTACTCATATTTCACATAGGTTTCGTTTGTATTTCTCAATGAGTCAATGCGAGTCCTTTTATTTTACTACTACTTTTGCCTATTTGTTCTATACGAGTATATAGTGGTCGTATACTGAATTCCTATAGAAGATCCATTAGGAAGCACAACAACGGTTTTGTGCTATATATTTCTAAATGCGCATGGATTGTTTTGCAAAATAGCATCAGTTGAAAATAAAATACTGAAAGACACACTCTTTCTAAAGGAAATTTAAGACATTACAACAACTTTGTGATCGTTCTTCGTAATCAAACGGTAAAAAGTTAGGATACAAAGTTTATAAAAAGACTTGGGCACAAGCATTTTTTTTTAAATATGCAAATTTCATGGGTAAATGTTTCAAAAATTTATTTAGCTATTACTAATCGTTTTTGAGATATAAGTGAAAGAACCGGAACCTTCTTGGTGCCATCCTACAGCTTCCTCATCTTCTACGTTCGGGGACTTTTGGTATGTTTACCTCCTAACTAGAACAAACGCAGCCAAAAATTCTGATTTCAGCATTTCCCTCTAGACCTCCCCTTTTGAGCGTTCATTGACCTTTGCAACCCATATCGGCACAAATTCCTTTCTCCGGTCATGAAACACGTAGATGAGAGGTGGTGTTTAAAAAGTTATCGAACTTTCAATATTCCACGTTAAGTATATGGAAAAATCATTTTGCAATGGAAATCGATCGCGCAATCCTAGTAGTACTGAAAGCACAAAGTAATTCAGTTTGCTTTGGTACATATGCCATTCAGTCGTTTGTTAGCATTCATTGTGACTTTTTTCAATTATTTCTTATAGGTACTGTTTAAAATGTCGATGACCAAGTTTGACTGAAATTCGCTACCCAAGCCTAGAGAAGATGTATTGGCTTTGCTCAACTACATAGCCAAATTCGATCAACAAAAAAGTGTAGTCCTCATGGGGAGCATATGTCCTTCGACCCAGTTCGAACGGTGGCGACGGTGTACATATTTCGTTTCTCCAGTTCAAAGTCGTGCACATTGTACTATTTGACCAACGGAACCGTTTTTGAGAATTGCCATTATATACGGATTCACTCGTTACTGTTCATATGTCGTATACTGTTCACGATATGTCAGGTTTGTCGATATCGGCGGATGAACGAACTTTCGTTCGACAATACCACCGTCTAGTCAGCATCCTTTGTTGACTCCTTTCATTTTGAACTCAACTTTTCATCATTTCCGTTCTTTGCCTTTTGTGCGAGGAGTTTTGATATCACAAGTAACCCTGTGGTCACGTTTCAAAACTAAACAAGGATTTAACAAAACTTTTATGTACATTTTTGACAGGACTTTTTAAGGTTTTTTATATCGACTTATCGACTCGATTATTTAAGCTCAAACGATCTAAAAAATCTGACAACTGACGTGCGAGATAGAAAGGATGTTTTTTTAAGTCATAGCTCCGCTCATATACGAGCAAAATAAGTCGACCATTTAATTTACAGGTAGTATTTCTAGGTTATGTTAGATTATGTTAGTAAGGTTGTATTAGGTTTTCCTCCATATACTTTATATTTAAATTTCAAAGTGTAACGTAACTTTCGAATGATGGGTCTCCTCAACCTGAAATTGAGACCAATCGATTCAGCTCGAAACACTCTTTCGAATGTCACATCTCCCGCCTTACTAAGGCACGCCTGATATCCTGCCACTGTCATAATATGGAAAGTTAGGTGTGAAACTGGTCTGATTGTTCAACCACGTACACCAACTGCAGGAGATTTTCATGATCAATAACATGAATTAATTGGGGAGGACCCCACCAGAGAAAATTATATTCTATTCAATCAATAAGTCTGCAGATCAATCCCTTCAAAAACGAGTCGAGAGATCACATGAGTTACCTGATGAGGTTTGATCACAAAAAGTACTTTCGAAAAGAGAAAACAATTAGTTAAAATCGACTAAGAAACAAATCACAGCACATAGATAAATATTATAAGGAAGAATCCGCTCTACAGTTTACCGTCTAATCGTTTTTATATCAAAGTGGTCCTTATAGCAATGAAACATCGCACCATATGGATTTTTCCTACCAACGACTCTATGAATTACCTCATGGTCTACGATAACACATTTTGCACATAATTTAACGAATACTATTTTCGTTTCTTCTCCGAGTGACGGTTTGGCAGGAAAATTAAAAAAAACCGCGATACGACTGCTTAGTGGGTGGTTTGTGGATCTATAGGATTTTACTATTCACGACCCAGGTGGACGCTTTATGGATATCCATTCCCTACCCCATTAGGAATCTGTAGGTCAATTGCGACCGATACATTTTTTTTATATTGTCATATTTCCGACTATTTGCCTTTTTTAATCCAATATGAATGATTTAAACGAGTATTTCGCTTAAATTATTTCGAGAATATTAATATGCAAAAGTAGCAGATACTGTGTGACCGTACACTCGCCGTATTCATGGCTGATTCTAATTCACGATGTAATGTTTAATTGAAGATTTATTTAAGTGCCTTAACGTGCTTCCTAATGTTCTTATGAACTGATATTTTCCTGCAATACGTATTAAACTGAAGTGCTTCCGCTCGTAAAGAGAATTATGATGAAACAATGTAACAAATTAATTCTGATGCCATGCAATGATTCATTGAATTCAGCTCATTATTCGCATGCCACCTTCAAATGATAGTACATCTATCTCTTGCACATTTGCATAATAACTGTCATAAATTCAGATTCATTTGTGGCATCAGTTGCAGTATGATAAGCGATAACATTAATAAAGTAATATTACAATATAGTTTTACGCTATTACTCCCTGTCACCTGTGTAAATACAAAAGCGCGTACTTCAAGAAGCTGCGTTAGGTCAAATCGATCAATATTTAAAAATAGCATTCTCTTTAAAAATAATGAATGAAGATAAAACCATGCGCCATTACTCCGATTATTATGCGTATAGATTTTAGATTTTGGGTATATGTACAGGGTGACTGGTAATAAAGTGTACAAACGCTGGGTGGTGATTGTACACCTCAATTGCAACAAAAAAAGTTGCTTTTGACCATGGTCCGATTCTCAAGCATAAGGGAGAAATTTCAGGATTTGTTTTTTTTTCTGAAAAACGTGTTTTTCGCCTAAAACTAACCATATCTCCTGAACTATTGGTCCTATAGCAAATTAAAAAAAAAAACATTGAAAAGCTCTTACATTTTCTTGAAGGAAGCATACATAACAAGATTCCCATTTAATTATTGTAAGCACAGACAAAATTCTAAATTTTAAAAATTTTACAAAACGATTTGACCAGACGATTTTTTTTTGTCTCATAAGTGTGCACATTTCACAAAAAATTTCCTTTTTAAATAAGCGCTCGAACGATATACCCATTTTTTGAAAAAATTCCGTATCGGGTAGAAGAAATCGCATTTCAAAGGTAAATGAACTTATATTAAGCCTAGATAGAAGGGGAAGAGGGGGCAAAAGAAAGCATAGCGAACCATTCTTCCATAATTCAAGTTTTAATTTAATTATTTTTTTAATCAAGTACGAATTAATTATTGTTTCTCAGGTTAAGGAGAATAAACTCTTTTCAAGAATAGAATAAACTTGCAAATGAACAGTTTCCTCTTCCTATCCAAACAGGGAAGATCTCGTCGAGGTATCTTCGGACAGCTAGAGAAAAATGAGGAGGTGCTCAGTCATGTTCGATTACACAGGTTTACAAAAAAAAGTTATGTCTTTGCAATCAGACAGTACAATTTTTCTGAATAAAGTTGTCAGGGTCGAATAAGGGCATTTCCTGATACCAATGACCTTGACGTTAAACATTTCAAATCAGAGGTCAAAAGTAGGGTTTCACGCTTGATAAATCACTTTGACCTTGAAATAACCTTAAAAACCTGTTAATTTTACTGTTTTCTAATCTCTATCCCGAGCTAGCCCTCGTTATTTAACAATTTTCGAAAATTTTACTTTTATTCGACCTTGCCATGACCTTGTTGACAAGTACCATTTTGGACGTAAAATTTGTCGCTCTTTTCAAATCCGGGGTCAAAAATAGTTGTTTCCATGTGAAAAAGTTGTTTTGACCTTAAATACCCCTCAAGGTCAACGTCGAGGTCAAAAAGGTTACGGTCGTACTTCCCCCTCCTTGCCCAACAACTTCTGTATACAACTTTTTTTATTTTTTCGCTTACCGGCCGAGTTATCCTATTAAAGGTTAAAATCGTTTATAAAGGTTAAATCCTATTACAATTAAAGGTCCAAAACAAGGAAAAAGAACCACACAGTTAACCATTAAAAAGGCCTACGACAACAATAAGAACAAAATACATATAAATTAAAAGATCTAAGTAGCTCCTTCACAAATATAACAACATCTACAACAAAGTAGTAATGAGCATCCTAAAAAACGTAGGAATATGCATTTAATATCAACTTTTTACTTTTTAGTGAAATTTGACAGCTGTCATGAAGTCGAAATTTAATCTTGACTTCAGATTCGTGATCAGCGACCCAAAAAAAACAAAATCAAGGTCATAAAAAAGAGTTAAAAAAATGTCCTCTATTAGAGTTTATGAGGGTTATATGGGGGGTGTAGAAAAAAACTGATGAATTTTAGAAGAACGGTAGAATATATTTTTGCCAAATTTGGTTTCAGTGCATCAAAATACATAGGAAATGATGGGTCTGATTGCAAAGACAGAACTTTTTTGTTTTCGTAGACCTGTGTTATCATTTGATGCCTCAGATTTAGTGGCAGGTCTTCCAATAGGGTGGGTAAGTCATTCTGTAGAAAGTTGAGGTAGGTTCCACCTGCCAACGTTCTCGGAAACCTCAAAAAGGCTCGATCACGTGACCATCAATGACACCCATCCAACATTTACAGCAACCCTTTGAAAACTGACGAGGATTTTCCTCAGATAAAAGTTACGAGTGTTGAAGACACCCTCTCTAATAAATGTGAACTCGTCAATCCACAAAATTCGGCTGAAGAAATTAGGATACTCTGCATCATTATTTAACAGCCAACGAGCGAAATTAACTCAAGCTTGGCCATCTCGCTCTTCCAGACCTTGTATCCTGGTGAAATGGTAAGGGTGTAACCCTGCAAGCCTAATGTTTTTTTATACCGTCCACTGCGAAACTTTCAACTACACTGCATTACTGTCACAGAACTCAAAAAAAAAATCACGACCCAAAATTTTATCAAGCAGAGAACAGAAAAAAATATGAAAGAAGAGATGGGAACACAGACGTGCAGAGAAGGATGAGGAATCCATGAAAATTAAACAGTTCCATCGATACAAGCTTGAATAGGAAATGAAAGACAACAGACCAGACAGCTTTTTTACAGCTTTAGAACTATGGTACACGTGTAGCCCTGGCGAAAATTCCGTGAAATGAAAGAGGGTACATGAAATGACGCAAGTTAGTGCGAAGTCTTGGTTTGCTATCTAGGCTACGTCCATTTACATTTGAAATGTGATTTCGTCTAGCCGATACGGAATATTTCAAAAAAATGAGTATATCGTTGGAAAGGATTTTTTTTGTGAAATATGCACACTTTTGAGAGACAAATAACATTCGTTCAATCAAAGTTAAATTTTGTAAAATTTAGAAACTTAGAAATTTTTAAAATTTAGAACTGTGTCGATGCTTACTAATAAATGTGAATCTTGCTAAGCATGATTTCCTTCAATAAAATGTAATGAAATGTTCAATGTTTGTTTTAAATGTGCTGTAGGATCAGTAGTTCAGAAGATATGCTTAGTTTTAGGCGAAAAATCACGTTTTTCCGAAAAAAAAAACACAAATCCTGAAAATATGCTTGTGAATCGGATCATGGTCAAGAGCAATTTTTTTGTTGCATTTGAGATATATAATCATCACTCAGCGTTTGTCCACTTTATCACCAGTCACCCTGTATTTATGTATACATACGTGCTTAATCGTACCGATAAAAACT
This sequence comes from Aromia moschata, assembly GCA_029963805.1. Taxonomy (NCBI): domain Eukaryota; kingdom Metazoa; phylum Arthropoda; class Insecta; order Coleoptera; family Cerambycidae; genus Aromia; species Aromia moschata. Next base: position 242,426 of record JAPWTK010000070.1, read on the forward strand.
AAATGTCTAAATCGAGTATTATCGTGACATTGATATATTTTTAAGAGCAGATATATTTTATCGTGCCATAGGAACTGGTCGTCTTGTTGGTCAACAATGACAAAGCTAAATCATAAATTTATTTTCATTTGATTAAGGGTGTTATTTTGTACTATTGGTGGGACGGGTGAGGTGAAGTATAAATATAGTCAAAACGCAACATGTCGTTTTTGTGGTAGAAATCAAATTATTTCCCTTCTCCTATTTTATTTTCACAATCAAGTCGTTGAGTAGAAGTTTACTGTCAATATTTTTTTTTAATTGTATTGCCTAAATAAATTTTGTTATGATATATTGTAATTTTAAGTTTAAGCGGAAAAAAATTTTCTCTGCTTGTTTATCATCAAACCAAAACGATCATAACGTCAAAAAGGATAAAAAAGTCAACTAGAAAAAAGCTCAGAAAATCAAAATCCGAAAAATCCAAAAAATATAAAAGTGGTAAAAAATGGTGAAAAGTTGAAAAAAAAATCAAGAGGTGAAAAGGGCCAAACAGGTCAATTAGCTATCAAAAGTCAGATATCTATTTAATATCTGGCTGATCAAAGGGGTCAATATCAACTAGGTGAAGGTCAAATAGATCAATAAGATCAATGAAGTCAATGGACTCAATGCGATCATTAAGGCGATGAGGTCGTTGGGATCAATAGGGTCATTAAAGCCAATAGTACCGTTGGGTCAATTCGATCAATGAGGTTATGTCAAACTGTAACTCTTGTGAAGTGGTTGCAGCTACCAATGGAACAAATTTAGCTTTAAGTGGTAATACAACAGATAAACGCTTATTTCATAGAGGACCATTCACCTTTACCAAATAGAAAAATTAGTATAATACTGCGAGAGAAGTGTAGATAACATTCGTTATATATGTTTAATCACTTTGGAAGAGTAATAGTATAAAGTATTTTGTTGAAGATTTTGTAGTCGTGTAAAAACTAGGGGTAGAGGGTTAGCTCTGTCTCTGGAGAGGAACATGTGTTATGTATAGAACATATATTTCATGGAACACGATATTATTAGTTATAGAATAAGAAATAAATCATGCACATGCACTTAATTGAAAAGTTGTGTAAAGTCCATTCATTGTTACTACGCTTTGATCTTGAAAGCTTGTTGCAACTGAAAATGAAAGAAATTACTGCTGATTATTATCAAATAACGAAAACTGCTGATCGAATATCGTCTCGCTAGATCAGCAAACTTTTAGTTTCACCAGTGTTGTGATAGTAAAATTTCTAGAGACGTGCAATTTGTCCACAAAACGCAATTCACGGTTGAGTTATAGGCGCCGACCGACGCTAATGCACGGTTTCAGTGAAACCGGTATGCGAACACGTAAATTTAAACGTACACGTTTTCCGCTAACACCGATACAATTTTACACTCAACGTTTACATCTCACCTATCACGTTAGCGTCATCGGTAGATGATTCATCATTAAATCTAACCTATTTATACTACCCCATTCATATTCAATTTCAGGTTATGGTTGGGTTAACGGCAGACAGAGGCTTTAGTATAAATAGGGTATAAAGATTTACCTCCTCATGATGACAACATGGTTGGCGAAACGCACTCGTTCAATGGAAAAGCAATGTTTTGGTTTTAGTCGAAAACGTGTTTGCGTTTGTTTCTATGTTGAAGTTTTCAATCCCACTCACGTCTACTAATCCGCGGTTATCCGCGCTATAAACGCTGCGCTCACATATTTCTATTGATAAATTATACTTTCAATACAACACTGTCTACAACTTTGAGACTTAAGGAATGCATTTTAGAGGCTATTAGTTAGCTAGGAGGAGGTGCTTACGGTGGTTTAAAATTTGTCATTTTCTTATTTATTTTAATGAAGATTCGATAAATAATTTTTCAAGTCATTTTTTTTGAGAATATCTTTTTAACACTCTCATCGCCAAACTATTATTTTCAGTTCTTCTGATCAGGCTTTTTGACTGACATCCATAAAAATTGTGCAGGCCTTGTCAATCTCTACCGACTGACAGACATGTTTTGGTGATAGGCCACGTCACTCCTGTTTAGTGAAACTTACATACATTTTACATGCGCTAAACAAATCTTGTCCCCTGATTGTCTTTGGTGTATACATGGCCTGGCGTGGGAATAACAATTTTCTAAATAATTCTCAAGAACAAATCTTCGTATCATCGGAAAGAGGTCATTTTTGGTGGGAGAAAAGACCATACAGTGCTACACGGGCATGAATTTTTATAAATAAAAGTGCTTAAATTAATAAAAACACACTGAAAAACACTTCCTGTGTGACAAAAACTAACAGGTGGCATAACCTCGAATACAACTGACATGGCACAAAATGAAATAACTATACCACAATTCTATTTGTTACACTAATACGAGTAAAACGCCGAACGAGTAAAAAACCGAAAACGACTGAATCATCATGAAAATATCATCAGTGAGACTTTAAATTCAGACACCCTGTACATAGGAATAATAAAAAATATAAATTTAACACACTCTCACACGCGGGTAACGCTCTTACAAATAGAGATGAAGTAACCGCGGTTAAATTTATACTGTTGTATAATACTCCGCAATCTCTTATGAATTTGGAATATTTTTATTAAGTATATTGATTCAAGAATCTATCACTTTCAGTATGCTTTCTTGTTTTTGACTGTACATATAATAAAAATATGTGTAACCATATTTGAAAATAAGTTTTTTAAACAACTGAATCTCGCCTTCATATGAAAATGGTAGTATCAATAAAAAAAAACTAAATGAAAGATAAATTATGATCCTTCAAAGCTGCCTGGTGGTGTTGATACGAAACAGTTTTTTACGTAGTGGATTATAATTAAAGCGGAAAGAAAAAAAAACCGTACCTATGTCAGTATACAAGATCTATTGTGTGTATAAGTGGGACTAGATATGTTCCGATGTATCAAGATGCCTCCTTGAACCACCGTCACACACAATAATAGTGTGCCTGTTAAGCTCATGGTGCAAGAATAATAATGTCCGGCTTATCGTTATTCACTATCAGAAACTAAAGATCTGGATTTTGATTTGAATGACAATGAACGGTCATGTCCGGTTATTGCCTAGCCAGGACAATACAACAGTGATGAGTTAAAGGGGGTGTGAAGCAAAAAAACAACATGAACTGAAAATGTACAGAAAAAAAATCTAAGAATAACAGTGAAAATCCCACTGTTCTATTGCATTTATTAACAGAGATACGCCGCTCCAAAGATGCCGTGTCTTAGCGAGTGACGTCAGCGGAGCTTGACTGGCTGCTAGAAATTGTTAAACCTAGACAAACACCAATATATATCTACACATCTATCACGCCGCCCTTTTATTGGCAGCTTTGGTATTATACTTATATAAGACTTTAGCGAACTCTCCATCATACTGTTAGGGTTAATGTCGATTAAACTGAGATAATGGTAATTAAACACCGGTGTTCGATTATACTAAACGTCTCCCAGTTATAAGATTCAGGAATAATATTTTTTCGCCGTTTCCTATTATATTCCTAAGTAAATACTCTGTGAAAAAATATGTTTTTAGTGATTAGGGAGGATAAATTTTAATATCTTTCTATTGTAAAAATAGCTCACCAGAGTTTAACAGTTAGTACACATTCTTGTCATTAATAGGTGAAGTAGCTATTATTAATTTTAAATGTCACACAATTGTCCAGAATTTTTAAAATTAAAAATAGGTAGTACAGGAAAATTAAAACCTTCTGCGTAAAAACAAATTCACGGTTGAACACTTTTAACTACTTAACAATAAACACTTTTTTCAAGAGCATGGGATGACAATGGATAACTCCTTGTTACCATTATTTCTAATCTTTTTATGACCAAATATGAATCCGAAAGCAAAGAAAAATTCGAGTATGTATTCCCTAAGGTTTTTCACAAATTCACATTTTTTTACATAGACGGCTAATTTAAATAATTTTGTTTCAAAATTAACTGATCGTTTCCCCAACTATAAGGTTTACGAATGAAGTTGAGAACAATGAACAATTACCATTTTTAGATTAGTTGTTAGAAATTCTGAAAATAAGTTCGAATTTGATCTATACAAAAAAAGTACCGCTCCTGACATAAGTACACATATATTCAGTGATTCACTTTATTATTTTCAATATAACTTAGCAAGTTTCCATTTTTAATACGTCATTTGGTAAACCTAGGTTCAAAGCCAAAAGCCATTTTACAATTTCAACATAAGTACATATGTATGTATCTGTTAAAATGTTCCTAATCAAATCACATGTTGATATTACACGTACTGACGTACCTATAATAATAATAGTCTCGCCCCGTACGTCTGCAACGGTTGCGCTCTGACTAGACGAAGTCCCCGTGACGTCACGATATCAGTGCATAATGCTTTTAAACGCTGTATCTCACGAACAGTTCATCGTAGAGCAACGAGGTTTGAATTTTTAATCTTAGATTTCTTCACACTAAAACTTTAATTTTTGGTTAAGATAACTTCTTTAGAGTGATTAAATGGGACTAGGACATGTTTTCGGTGTGTCCAACAAACTTGGCTCCATACAAAATTGTATAAACAATACTTTTATACTCAACGTTTACATATCAGCTATTACGTTAGCATCATCGGCAGATGATTCATCATTAAATCTAACTTATTTATACTATATTATTTATACTATTCATATTAAATTTCAGGGTATGGTTGGGTTAAAGGCAGACAGAGAAAAGTTATGTTTTATCAAAAGCTTTAGTATAAATAGGGTATTGATTGACCTTCTGATGATGACAACATGGTTGGCGAAACGCACGCGTTCAATGGAAAAGCAATGATTTTGTTTTAGTCGAAAACGTATTTGTGTTTGTTTCTATGTTATTGCTAAGTTTTCAATCCCACTCACTTCTACTAAGCCGCGGTTATCCGCGCTATAAGCGCTGCGCTCCCATGTTTCTATCGATAATTTGTATTTTAAATACAACACTGTCTACAACCTTGAAGCTTCAGGAATGCATTCTAGAGGCTATTAGGGAGGAGGTGCTTACAGTGGTTTAAAATTTGTCATTTTCTTATTCATTTTAGTGAAGATGTTACAGTATTAACGTATCAATATTACAGTATCCCGCATTAGAATTCGATTTAACCTTCCATAGCTGGCAATTTTTTTTAACATCATTACTGGCTGCGGGTTGTTACTCCGCATACACTCCGCATGCCATATTTTTTAAGCAAGCATATTTTTTTTGTTTATTTTCTATTCAAACATCAAAAATAAATCAAAATCTTTATTTTACATTAAACAATAACCCATAACACGTTTTTTTTTTTAATGAGAAGTATACAAGAATATATATCATCATAACTAACTGCGTGAGTAACTGCTAATGGTATTTAAATAAACATATTCAAAGTGAGACAATGTTCAGAAGTTGAACCTTGAGTTCTGCTAGAGTTCTCCGCTCGAGTTCTGCTGGAATGAGGGACATGTTTTGACCATTTAGTTGACTTATCTTTTCCAACAAAATGTGGTCCCATTGAAAATTCCTCCTCTATTTCAGAATCAGCATCATAAATTTCCTGCTCCGTATCTGAATTCAATTCTTGCAGTTCTAGTAAATCCTCTTCATCATTGTCTTCATCTTCGCCATTTGTCATATCCTCCATACCGTCCTCCTCTTCTGCCAAACATTCCATCATAAGCTTATTCAACCGTTCCTGTTCCTTTTAATATGAATCCATCTAAGAAATTAAATAACATAGTCTATACCACACAATAAAATATAAAACTAATTAACTTACGTTGGAAAATTACAAAAAATTTAAAATAATATATAGGTCAAAAACACTGGCCGCGGACTCTCGCTCCGCAACGCTCTCTAAAAAGTTAAACGAATATAACTCACACATCAAACTCTCATCTAATACTGTTAACGCGACGTACAAGGAATACCAAAAATCTCAGATTCGGAGAGTTTGGGAGTTCGCGGTAAACTAGAAATGAAAACTGTTGCAGAGTCGAAGTCCGCGCGCCAGCTATGGAAGGTTAAATACATTTTTGTCATTTTTTTGAAAATATCTTTTTAACACTCTCATCGCCAAACCAAACATCGACACCCTGTACATAGTAATAATAAAAAATATAAATTTAATACACTCTCGCTCTTGAAAGTATACTGATTCAAGAATCTATCACTTTCAGTATGCTTTCTTGCTTGTGACTATACATATAATAAAAATAATAGTGCGGTATTAGACTAAAACTAAAATTAGACTAATAAAAATATGTATACCATATATAAAAATAAGTTTTTTTTAAACAACTGAACCTCGTCTTTATGAAAATGGTAGTGTCAATAAAAATACTAAATGATAGATAAATTATGATCCTTCAAAGCTGCCTGGTGGTGTTGATACGAAACAGTTTTTTACGTAGTGGATTATAGTTAAAGCGGAAAGAAAAAAAACTGTACTTATATCAGTATAGATAGCCTCTAGAATCAATATCCCATAATTTGAGTAGAGTTAGAGCGACGTAAAGTTATAGCTTTCCAAATTAAATGGGTGTTCTCTGAATTTTAGACGAGGTATAATATTTAAATGTAGTATTAATACAAATGCTCTTGTGACGTGAGAATAAATTAATGTTTCTACTGATTTCTCTTGTTTTGTTTCAGCTGATAAGCGGAATGCCTCTCCGAAAATGGATGAAGAATGCCATCATCGCAGAAGGGAACTAGTGTCGCTGAGGCTAATTTTGATATTATGTTGTCTGTCAGCGGTGAAATCGTGTGGCACAGAGCAAGAAGTGAGAGATGAGAGTGTTCTAGATAGAGAACTAAAAAAATTACGTTGACAGAGTGTTTAGTGTAGATGAGTTTCATATTGTGCCTGGTATAGAAGTTGAGAAGGTTAATGGAACTACAGTGCATAACGACAGCAATAGTGAGAATAAGTGGCAGAACTGTGTTAAGAAAAGAAATTTAGAGTCAATAGAAGAATATGTGCGACGAAAATTTGACCAATATTCGCAGACACATGTGTTGTCAGTTAATGTTAGAGAAACTGCCAGATTTTTACTACCAGGTAACCAAGGTATATATAATCATTATTTATATATATAAACATTATTTCATCTATGTACCAGCATTAAACAGGATCAGTTTATTTAAATGACTTGTCTCCCTAAAAAAGACGCTAGTGAGGAAGTTAGGAACAAACATTTTGACACTGTTTCATTTTTTGCAAGCTTGGCAACTTTGTCAAGACATATGTGTAAGTGTAAGTAATTCGATAATTAAGTGAAAGACCAACGAAAATTAAATCTGAATTAAAAAATGTAGACGTGATAATTTCATCACAAAGCAAACTTTGTCGAGTCATTTGATCGACATATACGAACGCACGGCTAAATCCAAAACAAATTAATTAAAAACTTAAACCAAAAATTTTAAACCAAAACATAACCTGAGACAAGAAGTTTAAAATAAAAACTTAAACCTATTACAAATTAGGATAAGAATTTTTCAATTCCTAAGGCAAGAACTATCACGGTTTAGAGTTCTTTTTTATAAAGTTCTTGTCTTGGATAATGTTACATTTAGAGTTCTTGGTACAACATTCTTTCATTAAGTTTTGTTAGATCTAGAGTTCTTAGTTTAAAGTTCTTTATGTAAAATTATTGCCCTGCTTTTAGTAAATTCGATGTTTCGAAATATCGAAAAAAAAAATTAACGATAAAATAGAAAATATTTCGTACTATGTAAAATGTTAACATATTCTTAGACAATAACTTTACACAAAGAACTAAAACCAATAATTCTAAACCTGAATAGTTTTTGCGGAACTTCTTAAGGAACTTAAAGTTCTCGTCTTAATTTATTATAGGTTTAAGTTTTTTATTTAATGTCCTTGTTGCAAGTTATGTTAGATTCAGAATTCTTAGTTTAAAGTTCTTGGTGTAAAGCTCTTGCCTTAGGTTATGTTAGGTTTAAAGTTTTTGCTTCAAGCTTTGAATTTAATTGTTTTGAATTTTTGAGATTTTTGTTAAGGTTATGTCGCGAAACTCCTTACTGATCGGCTAATTCTGACCTCAGATTCAGTTTCAACGGCCAAAATTACGTATAGATATGTATATAGTGATGAATATATATATACAGTAAGCGGCAGCCTAATGCGTACATAGCCGAATGAAGGGCATTGTAGTACATACATAGACAAAACTCATAAACATTCCTTAATTCAATTCAAACATCATTAACCTAGTTAATTAATAAATATTAACTTAAGCTAAAAAATTAACTTGCAGTTTTTGCTCGGGAATATACAATTGGTCAAATAGAAATAAGTTCTAAAAATTCATTTCAGACTAGATTGCTTTTTTGGTACTCATTTAAATAAAATTGTGAGTATAGCGCTTATGGATACAAAGATAGTTCGTCGCTTTTATCATGTCTTCGGACAACAGTCGCTAAATAATGTTGCTAATGTTCTTTTTTAAAATCAATTGATCAAATATACAGAGTGGGGCATTTAAGTTGACAAATGCGAATAACTTCGAAATGAATCGTTTGACAAATAAATGTTTCAAACAAAAGTGCCACCGTTTTGAAGGCGGGATCTAACACTTAGAATGTTGTTATATTTGGTAGAGGATTTCAAGGTCATTTGAAGGTCAACTTTGATTTTTTAAAGAGGAACCCCTATTTTTTTGTATAGATTTGTGTTATACGCTTAAAAATAAGTAATGTTTGTTTGAAGAAGTTTTGTGTTTGACTTCAAACAAAAATTTGTTTCCCCCTTAACCGTTGCACTTTAAATTTTTTTAACAAACGTTAAAGAGGACACTGGTTGAAGTAATGTTAATTGTTACTGAAATAATCCTCTTACGTTAACTGTTAAACCGTGATTTTAAAACGTATAATTTTGTTAAAACGTATTTGACTTTCTGCTAGACGTTAGAGATATTAGCCATTTAGATTTAGAGATATTAGATTATTAGTATTATTGTTATTCTTATACGTCTTATTCTTCGTTAATCCATCTTACCTATCCTAATGGGAATATTACAGTTACAATACTTTTATTGCCCTCTATTTCAATACTTCTATTGCCCTCTAATATTCTTATTTAATCCATGTTACCTAATATCCTAATGGGGCTATTTTTGGAAACATTAACATTATTTCAGTCAGTCTATAATATTCATTAATCTACACCTCTAAAGGTATTATCTCTTGATCGAATTTTTGCTACTTTAGTATTATCCAGCATAGAGACTTACAAAATAAGGTGTTACTTGACTACATTCCCATTTACTTTTATTTTTCAACACGGCTTTCGGTCGCCATTTTTATCATTAAAAGGAGTTTTGCTTAATAAAAAAATACATTTCTCACATAGCTTCCGCAAACTTAATTTTTACTTTAAATCTTTATTTTAAGACGTTTAACAGTTAAAAGAAGAGGACCAAAATTTTGTTTGAAGTTAAATACAAAACTTCTTCAAACAAACATTACTTATTTTTAAGCGTAGGATACAGATCTATACAAAAAAATGGGGGTTCCTATTTAAAAACTCAAAGGTGACCTTCAAATGATCTTGAAAACCTCTACCAAATATAACAACATTCTAAGTGGTAGATCCCGCCTTCAAAACGGTGGCACTTTTGTTTGTAAATTTTTTTTGTCAAACGATTAATTTCGAAGTTATTCGCATTTGTCAATTTAAATGCCCCACCCTGTATACACTAATAACTAGAGTAACAAATTTTAATTTACTTCCTTTACTTTACTTTAATAAGCGTCACCTATAATAAATTAAAATAAAATGAACGTACATACATATATTTAATAAATAAAACATGTACATACACGTGTGTCCACGTTAAGGACTTACCACCCTTGTAAAATCTTTATTTTTCGACCGATTTTGATGAACTTTTTTTATTAGGTAGATATTCAAAATGCGCATTCACCGAGTGAGTAACTTTATTCTTGGTCTGTAATCATGGCCAACTACGACCACTTTTATGGGCTCAGATGTCAAAAACAACTATTAGGGATTTTTTTAGAAAAAAACTGATGACGAATCTTCTTTATCATTACTTAAAACATAGCTGTACCGATTTTCATTGTTCTAAAATACAAGGTGTCTGAGAAAAAAACGATTCCTTTTTTATATTGTATTATTCAATACTTACAATTTTTTTACAAAATTAAGAAATTAGGATACAAAAGGGAAGTCTGTAAAAAAAGTTAAATCGTAGTCATCTCGAATAATCCACCCAATTCCCTTATACATTTTTCAATACGTTGACGATTATTTCTCATTACATTTCGTAACTGTTGTCGAGTTATACTCGGACATGTTTCTCTAACGCGATCAGAAAGTTCTTCTCGGGTCTGGGGCCTTGTAGCCATACACTTTATTTTTTTATTGTCCCCCAAAGAAAGAAATCAAGAGGCGTAATGTCTGGGGCTCTCGGCGGCCAACGAATAAGAGGACTACTTCTTCCGATCCAGCAATTAGGAAAATTCCCATTCAACCAATTTCTCACTATGACAGCATTATGGATGGGTGTTCCATCAAGTTGTAAATGTAAATTGTAGCGATAATCAAGAGGGAGCTCTCAAGTGCGTCGGTAAACTCTGTTTGTAAAAATCTGAGAAAACTGGCAGCATTCAAATTTTCATAAAAAAAAAGTATAGCCTAATAATCTTTTCATTTAAAATGCCACAGAAAACATTCATCTTCGAGGAGTATTGTCTCTTACACTCAATTACCCAATGCGGATTATTTTCACTCCACATTCTGATATTTTGTGCCGATACAATACCGTTTGTCGTGAATGTAGCTTCATCCGTGTATAAAATATTTTGTAAAAAATCAGAATTCTCTAGGTACATACCTTGTAGCCATAAACAAAATTCCATTCTTGCCTCAGTATCTCCAGCTTCAAGTGTATGAAGAAATGTTGGCTTAAATGGTTTCTTACCGCTTTTTTTCAAACACGATTTTGCTTTTAGAAATATATTCCTACTAGCATCTCTAAGGCTTGAATTTGGGTTATCATTAAAATAATCAAGAGATTGGTCACGATGCTGGTTAGGAAGGCTCTCAACTGTACCATGTTGGTCAAAATATTTGTTAATATTTGACATGGTTAATATTGCGTTCTGGATGTTGTCGATTAAACTCATTTCTTCACGAAAAGTATGTACGTGTTCCGTCGCCAACTAATATTGTTATTTCTACTTTTTCTTGTAAAGAATAAGACATTTTTATGCTTTTTACTTTTTTAGAACAGTATGAACTATTAGTATCTGACAGCTGGTAACTAACAATAAGATAACTTTTTTGTTTTCACAGCACACCCCTTTTTTTATCAAACAGCAAGAAAAACTAAACATTGATAACTTTAGAACGCGTTCAGCTATTGTCTTCAAATTTGGTAAACGCAATAAACGTTCGAATTGTTTTTAAGCAAAATCCCCAAAGGAAAGGGGGTAAAAATGGGGGTTGAAGGGGTATTTTTTCAAAATACGAAAGTCTGTTTCTCGGACACCTTGCATTTTAGAACAATGAAAATCTGTACTGCTATGTTTTAAGTAATGATAAAGAATAATTCGTCATCAGTTTTTTTCTTAAAGAATCCCTAATAGTGTTTTGTGACATTTGAGTCCATAAAAGTGGTCGTAGTTGGCCATGATTACAGACCAAGAATAAAGTTACCCACTCGGTGAATGCGCATTTTGAATATCTACCTAATAAAAAAAAGTTCATCAAAATCGGTCGAAAAATAAAGATTTTACAAGTGTGGTAAGTCCTTTGTGTGTCGAGAGATGCGACTAAAACTACCTGCAGGCACAACAGCCAAACACCTTTAGCCGTTATACGACTCGAGGCCGAACTTGGCCGACGCCGCTGGATGTTAAATAATAATCTGATACTCTATTAATAACGCTTTATACAATGAGAATGTAAAGGTTAGCATAAATTCAATATTTTCCAAATTAAAAATATTTTGGAAAAATCATTATAATTATACTTAATATTTTGGTATTTTTTATCGTATTTCTTACAGTTCTCATCATCCCTTTATTGTAAATATGCTTTTAAATGATGAGTAGTCGCTGAAGCAGCCAGATTATAAAGTCACAGTTACTGAACGAATATTGTTATTGCGCGACATATTTAATTAGAGTCTAGTGCCCAACGATCTGCCATTTCTTGTTTCGGATTTCAATTATCATTTGGTATATGTCGGCTCTGAACCATAGACATTACGGTCCAACGTTCTGTGGTTATGAGCTAGCTTGGCGCAGTGGTGTCTGTTGAACATCGTTAAGACTATTGATATGAAGACTGTGGGTTTGATTCTTGTTATAGTTGTTTTTGCGTCATGGAATTTGGATTTTGTATAATTATTGGTTTGGATAGGCATCATATATTAGCATGTACATTTGTATGAGTTCTGGAGGTATTTTAAAGTAATTTACTATATTGTTGACATTGTCTACATTATATACATTCTCGACGTATTAAAAATTGTCGACCTCGACATCAAAGTCAACGCGTCGAAGATACGATTGTCGACATGACATTGTCGATGTCGCCCATTTCTGCTGAGGTGAGGAACAATTAACCCCAAAAATATACAACACTTGTGATCTAAAGTTATGTATTTATCAGTTGATTTTCAATTATCTCTAACTCACAAATGAGTCACTTTAGATCATCAGTGTTAATATTCTTTATAACTAGAGAATCTTAGAGCAGACAAAAAATAAAGGGCGCTGCATTAAAAAAAATAAAATCGTGACGTCACATACAAAAAAGTGGTGACGTTACTGCTACATCTTCCAGGAGATCTACAAGGATTTTTTCAAATCTTTACGTCCTCACTATCTAAACATTTATTTATATGTCTACCTGTATGTACTATGTATTGTATAAATAATTACATGTTGACAATATTTATCATTTTTATGTATTTTAATTTTATTTACAGGAGACGGGAAAAGTTCGTTTCTTACTGGATTTGGAATGGGTTTCTTAGCATTTGGCTTGAAAAAACTTCTACTGCCAGTGTTTATTGGAGCCCAGTTATTAAAAAGTGTATTAATAGCAATGTTTCTGCCATCCATCTTAGGAGGATTAGGGAAAATTGTCGGCAAGGGATTATCCACATTTTCAGGAGTTTCCGGAGCATCAGCGGGTATTAACAACAACAATCAATATAATCAAGTGGAAGATTTTGAGTTTAAGGATACCGATCCATATAACAACGACTTGGGAGGATTGAATGATGCCAACGCTGAAGCAAACCAGGTTAACCAATTAAACTCAGACACTGGGACAATAGCCTCGACTAATTCAAGGTAATAAGATTTCACTAATTGTAAGTATAATTAAAGTGTACTTTATGATATACAAACATTAACGGGATTAGTTTTTATTTCAGCTAGAATAAAAAAAAATATTGAACCGTTCTCATACTTTTTGTTTATATACAAATGATTTCTATGAAGTGACCGTTTTTAAAACAAATTTTAAAGTAATTTTATACAAATGATATTGGCACTAGTTATTTTACATTCGCATCCTTACAGGTATATTGGAGTAGTAGGTATTCGTGAAGAAATTTTAAAATTATAACGTCCTTTAGATCTAAACCGCTCTAAAATGATATTTTTGAAACTGTTTGGGAAAAGGTTTGGACAAAATATTCTGTCTGCCAGTCTTTTTGTCTATATATGTGTTAAACAATTTCAGTATGCATAATACTGAAGCATTTTATAGGATGTCGATTTTGGGTTTCGGCCCACCTATTATAATATATTATAAGGAAGAATGGAGCTTTTGGAAAAACGATACATTTTGAGCTAAATAAGTTGAGATTTGAAGAAAAATGGGTATAACGAATTGTTCTTTGACTAAGAGCAGTGCTACCATAATAAAGCCTAGTAATAGCTAAATTTTTAGAGTAACAACGTGTTGCGTTGAGCAGTGTATAGTTGAAATTGAGCAATTTTGGAAAATAAACGTAATAAAACTTATAAAAATTTAATTAAAATTAATTTAATAAAAATATTAAATATAGTACTTACGCACACAGTGGATAATGTTCTGAAACTATTACTAATATTCAATCATCTCCCCCTTAAAAGGTACCAAAGATAACTAATTAATTATAGGACATTTAGTAAAATATGAATACATATAAGGACTTATACGTAGTGTTAGGAAGGGAGACTTTACTGCCATTTTACAAGTAAAAAGTGATATTTATCTCTTAAAAGACTCTTACAATAGCATATTACCAGGATGGCATGCTGGTTATGGTTAATTTTTTTGTGTAATTTATTACACAATTTCTAATTCTCCACAAAGAATATTCCTATTCATAAATGTAATCCTTAATTTAAATATTTAATGGATATCCAATATAAATTTCCACAGCTTTCTAAATTATACAGTTAAGTCCATAAATTAAGAATGATAATGAAAGAGAGGAATTAGATAAAATTTCGGAGAAAGACACGTGGACGAACTGATAATGGAAATATTAAACGAATAATGTTATTTTACTGTTAAAGCAATGAGAAGAGTCTATAAAAATAAAATTATTAAAATACGAGTTAGTGAACTACGAGCACCTCCAAAAATAACAGTGATAACAAGACAAAGAAAAAAGTGAGTCAATTAACATAATAAATGTGTACCAACGTATTTCCAAATGTTATAGACGAGTTACTTCACTAACAAGGGAAGCTCTTCGACCTTAAAATTCAAAATTGTTGATTTTGTGGAGTTTATCTGAATGATTAACATCTGAAAACAATACTCAACGACTAACGAACCGTTTTCTCTAGAAATTAATTTTTAAGATTGAAATGCCACTTTGAAATTTCGTTATACTGTTTCTACTAATACATTTTAGGAAAGATAACGAAGTAATAAAAATATAGATCTATAAATGAATGAAGATGAAACAAAATAGTAATGAGACTAGAATATCGATATATTATACTATACAGTGTGGAACAGCCAAATGGAATAAATTCAGTAGTTCCATTATTATGCATTTTGTTTAGAAAATCCTGAGACAAGTCAATTTCTAAATCTAAAATGACATCTTGCGACGTAAAAATGTCATCCCTAAATTCAAACGACAGGGCATTACAGGTACAGTACGATAAGCTATGTGACGTCATTGAAAAATTCATTTTACGGCCGACACAAAATGACGGATTACCTTGATCCTCACAACTCGTCACGTAGCTTATCGTACTGTACCTGTAATGCCCTGTCGTTTGATACCTATGTTGGGAAGGAAAAAAATAATCCGCTATTTTGCGTAGGTCGTCATATGTAATTCTCAATAACGTCATATAGCTTCATGTATTCTACTCGTCACGCCATTTCATATGATACTTATGCTAGAGGTTGTAGAGAAAAAGGCAATCCGCCATTCTATGTGAGCTGCCACATTTGATTTTAAATGATAGCTTATTGTATTCTAATTGTCATATCATTTCATTTGATACCCATGTCAAGGGGGGTTGTAAAAGAAATGGCAATCCGACATTTTGTGTCTGCCACCATATTAAATTTTAAATAATGTTACATAGCTTACTATATTCTACTCGTCATGCCCTTTCATTTGATACCCATATTGATGGGGTTGTACTAAAACAGGTAGTCCGCCATATTGGATTTACCATGGTATTGAGTATACTATAATGGATTGTCTTCAAACGCATCATTAATTAAGATGATTAGATATGCAGCGGCATGGGTGTGAAAAGTTTTATCGCTGATTTGCGAAAAAGAGGAATTTAAAAAAAAAATCTATGTTAGAATTTCATTTTAAGAGTTCTGTAATATTTTTTTCTGTATTCTCTATTGATTCTAAACTGCATAAGAACGGGAATTATTTGATTTTAACATTTACTTTAAAATATATTGGCTTTAACTTAAAAAAAAAATTGACTCATCTACCTTGTGACGGTAATTTTCATGTCAGCCCTCTTGATTTTCCGAAAAGGCCAAAGCTTAATAAGAACTACAGGTGATAAGCTTAAAAAATAAGTCCAAGTAGAAGTTTGTAGGTTGTTCTCAATTTTGGACAGAGGGGTGGCCTTTTTCACAAATTCTGAGACATATCAACAAAAATGTCATCCCTAAATTCAACCCCTTTTAGGTGACAGTTACAACCCCTAATTTTCAAAATGGAAGTAGGGGCTTGTGATACTTCATTTGAAAGGTGAACATTTTATTGCAGAAATTAACAAAAAAAAAGATAAGTTTCTCCAGTGTAAGAAATTCGTTATTAGAATAAAACTTTTATAAGTAACACTATCTGTCAATTTCAGGTTCTGAAATGTTAATAATAACAAAAAATAAATGTCTGTAATTGGCGTCGTTCCCTACTATAAGATAAAAACTTACTAATAAATACGTACTATAATTTGCTTGACAATGGAACGACAAAAACAAGCAAGCAGCAAAAAATAAACCTGAAATTTAAGAAGTTGGCCATTATCAGCTTTAGTGAAATTACCTAGAAACGTGCTTGTCATTGTAACAGTAGTTAACAGTTATCAGTGTCAACTTTTTTCTTTACTTTTCGTGTTGCAATCTAGAGAGATGGTTTACCTAACAGAAATGCATAAGATAACGATTCTGCAGATGATTGTTTACGGAAACAGAACACGAACGCAGGTCGATGTCTCAAGGTAACGTAAGTAAAATAGAGAAGCAGTTTCGGGGACGTGGACATAGGGCAGTTAAAGAAAAATCCTCCCAATAAACGCAGTGATGATCAGAAATTGGACGTAATGCTTATGCTTGAAGAAAATCTACATACGTCGAGTCGTCAAACAGCTTCAGCATTAAATATTAGCCATTCCTCGATTCTCCGCGTATTGACAGAAAATCAGATGCACCCATATAAACTGATACTAAGTAATGAGCTCGCGGAAGACGATTTTGATAGACGAATTGTCTTTTGTGAACAAATGATCCAAATGATAGATGACAATACTTTACAAAGAGAAAATGTTTTATTTTCGGATGAATCTACATTTACACTTCACAGCCATGTTAGTCGCCAAAATTGTCGTTACTGGTCGAGAGAAAATGCTCACTGGATGAGGGAACTACACACGCAAAACCCTGATAAAGTTAATGTTTGGGCAGGAATAATTGGAGAAAATATCATTGGTCCCTTCTTCATTGACGGCAATTTGAATGGAGAAACTTATTTAGCGCTTCTCCAAAATAATGTTCTACCGACGATGGCTATTTGTCCCCAGCTGAAGGAAACCTACAACATCCAGGTAATGCAATATGGTTCCAGCAGGATGGTGCACCAACACATTACGAAGTCAATGTCCGGCAATATATACATACAATCTTTCCAAATCGCTGGATAGGGAGACATGGTTCTGTAGAATGGCCTGCACGATCACCCGATCTCACGCCGTTAGACTTCTTTCTATGGGAACATGTAAAAAGTATGGTCTACAAAACCAAACCCGACGATTTAGCTGACTTACGAAGAAGAATAACACTTTTTGCAATTAGGTCGATTACCCCGCAGATGTTAACTGACGTTAGAAGACATTTTTATTTAAGTCTAGGATGCTGCAGGCATGCATTTTGAACATCTGCTACATTAATAATGATTTGTTTTTTATTTTAATGTAACGAATTTCCTACGATGGAGAAACTCTTTTTTTATTGTTAATTTCTGCAATAAAATTTAAAACCATAGCAGTTTCGAATAAAGAATGAAAATACCTTTCAAATGAATTATCACAAGCCCCTAATTCCAATTTGAAAATGTAGGGGTTGTAGCTGTCACCTGAAGGGGTTGAATTTAGGGATGCCATTTTTACGTCGCAAGATGTCATTTTAGAATTAGAAATTGACGTGTCTCAGAATTTTCTAAAACAATGTCTAATAATGGAGCTACTGAATTTATTCCATTTGGCTGTTCCACACTGTATATTATATACTATGCAGGATACCCTGAAAATTGTTCTCCCTATAATCACCAACAAAAAAATTAAACCTAACAGATAAAACATAAAAAGCATTGACATTCGGCGAATAGTGAAATATTATTGTGAAAATGTAGCATGGCGATAACCCTTGCGAAAATATACTTAAAAAAAGGGGTCACTGATTTTGGAATTCCAGAACGATATGGAATGTTATTGCTGAATATGGACATTTTTCAGAATGTAAAAACAAGGTTATTTCCTTTAAATTTTTTGTTTTTACTTAACTAAAGTGCATTATTTTTCTTTTAGATAGCAAAACACGGGGTACAGTACTGGACCCTTCACTACTAAATTAAAAAAACTTTAATACCGCCTACTAAAGTATTTTCTTTTTAAGTGTAGCGATTTCAGTGTTAATCCCAAAGTTATTAGTTATACAGTTAAGTTTAGTGCTTCTCTAGTGGATTGGTCGTAAATTAAAGTTATTAACAAAAATATCCTTGCTAAACGAAAAATAACTTTTGTAATGGACTCCCTGGACATTGTGCTCTGCTACCTTCCACATGTTGGGAAAAACCTTAGAACGGACTGATAAGGGGCCATTCATTAATTACGTAAGAGTCTTGAGGGGGAGGGGAGGTTAGAAAAATGAGGGCATGTCTGTACTGTAATGAGGGTATGGGGGGGGGGGAGGTCTCAAGATCATTTGTTACGTAATATTTTGTAAGTCGAAATTTAATATTAAAAATCTAGTTCTATTTCCGGTTCCGAATATCTTTCTCATTCTATAAGGTACAATTTGGTTTACATCTTTAAAAACTTACTCTTAATTATCATAATGATATTCCAAAGACTAAATAGTTGTCTAATAATTATATCGTAGTCTAGATATCATATAGACTAAGATAGCATCGATAATATCTGATAGCAATAAAAGAGTACAATCTAAAATATCTGTTAAAAAATAAAAATCGCCAAAATCATCCTTACGTAATTAATGAATGGCCCCTAAGTAATTTTAATTAATATTATTAAAGGATCGATAAAAACGTTTACACAATCTCTTCCTAATCGATGGTATATCATCAGGAACTGCAGTAAATTTGTTATTCAATTTCTTTAATGCATTGTGCATATTTTCTCTATGTAGGGTCAACAGTGTCAACACAGATAATTCACTATTGCATTCTAGATAGTGTATGGCATGATTAGAAGTACCTAGTTGAGTTAATAAAAGCTGATTAAAAAAAAAATGCAAATGTGTTAACAACTTTTTGGGGATCCTTAATTTGTACGCTATTATATATCATATTCTCTGGAATACTGTCCTCATTATTAACATACGACCGAATATGCTTTGAATTGAATTTTAAACTGGACTCTGTTTTAATGACATATTGTTTGTGGGCGACATTTATTAAACGTTTTGACGATGCTCTAAGCTCTCTAAACCTCTCAAGAATAGTTATATTTTTATTATCTCTATACTCCTTCCATATTAGCTGTTTTTCTCTAATTTTAGTTATTATGTCCTTTTAAAACTATATAAGATACTTAGAAATTTTAGACAACCTCCGAGGAACACACTCCAAGAAAATATTACCAATAACATTGTAAATTGCTGTACTGCTTCATTTACTTCATCTTCTCATCTTTAAAAACTCTAAGATAAATATTTCAACACCATTGTTCTGCAGAGTAGCTGTAGCAAATTCATGCACGTTAAGTGACCCACAACGAATCCATCAAATTGTTGATCACACGCCATGGTCATAAGAGCTTCAACAAGAATACTGCGCAACAATCGAACACAAGAAATAATAATTTGTCAGTAGAGCTCGTAATCTTAGTTTAGGTCATATTATCTACTTGGAGAACAACTTGAAATGGAATAGTTCTGGCTTTTTAAAAGTTGAATTAATTCAGATAAATTCTCAAAGTTCTCATACATTTGGAATCCTCGGTCTTATGTAGATTATAAACCTCTTTTACTTCATATTTATCACTTAACTTGGTATTCGCTAATTAATGACCTTTTTTTAATTCGAACAAGTGACTAATACCTACATTGACAAAATAAATGTCAAATGACTAATACCTACATTGCTTACATTTTTCACTTTATTATCGATTGATTGCTGACATGGATTGCATAGTTTTGTTAAAGTTACAAGTGTTTAAATGACAAGTAGGAAATATAACATTAGATCACATATTTCCTTACTCCAATACATATGTGACTGGGCTCGTATAGTCTGCCATGTAGGTATGGTTTATTACTACTATGCGAATATTTTAAAATATAGCTATCGAATGTGGTCATGCAGAAAAAAGTATGATATTATGTGCAGCCGTACATGTCGTCCATTTACGTCCAGTTCGTCATGACTGGTATTACCCTAATTTTATGCACGATTTCTGCTTGCAGCTATATTTAGTAAATTATACGTCAAACAAAGTTATTTCATGCTGAAAGTAGGGGAAACCCAAATAAATATAGACTCCTAGAATTTTTGGTGGTAATTTGTACAATTTATCATTTAAATTTTGTTAACAATAGTCGAAATTTTGTTAACAATAGTTAATGTTTTTGTTTTTAAATTTTGTTAACAATAGTCGAATTAAAAGTTCGAAATATTTCTCTGTGCCAAATTACTTTTTATTGCAGATAAAGCAGATGGCAGGTGTGCTGAAAAAAATAATATAACCAACTTTTAACTACTGGTTAATTTTATTGTCAATTAATAATTAAGAGAAATTTGCCGTTCATCTAACTAGTAATCACAACCCCTAAAACGCATATTTCATATTGAGTCCTAGGAATATGAGAATGGTGAAATTAAGACAATCGAGCACTAGGCAGAAATATTGTGAAATCTATGAAACTAATGGTAACAATTTATACGTAATGGACATGGGTTTATTGAAATTTTACGAGACTGTAAACCGCAGAATTTGGAGAATGCTTATAATAATTGTGTGAATGAGTGAATTTGTAAATTAATCGAATACGTTTAGTTTTTCGAAATGGGGAAATTGTAAAAAATAATTTACAATTAAAAGTTCTAAGGCTGAAATAAAAAAAATTGTATGTTCTATAAACAATTGGGTGTAAATTATGAAAGTAATTAACACCCAATTTGTGTATGTGAACTGGAAGAATCTTTGAATTCACATTTCATGAGTTGCATGAAACAAAAAACGCCTCTGCCTTTTGACGAGTAAGGTAATGCTGGTAGTGATAAACATAAACGTTTCAATAAAATATGAACTAAGGAAGATTTACTCATTATCTATTAGGAATTTGTCGGAGTTGAAATTTGGTTCTGTTCTAATTTTTAACAAAATTTTACCGTTCTGCAAAGAAAATCTGTAGTGTATGATATAGCATTTCATTAGCACTAGCAAAATACTATCGACCTACTTACATAAAATACTTAATACATTATCCTTTACCACATAATGTAAAGTAGTTAATTGAAACGGGACTTGTTTTGATCATAGATATATACAAATATTGTATCCTATTATCTGTTGTATTTTAGAACATATTTTCAATTCACAATTTTTTTATACTTTTTGTTTGTTTAGAGTAATATTATAGTTAAGATGAGTTTATGCTTGTAAATGTTCTGTAAAATGTTTTGTTGTTGTTTCAATAATAACTAAAGCTGTATCAAATTCATTATTATTATCAGTATTCTGTCAAGTACTAGTCTAGCTACTTACTACAACATTCAACTGTTATGTTAGGAAGTACTCCTATATTATGATATTTTGTGGGTCCCATTAAGCCCAACACAAATATTTTTGTTATAAATAACTGGTCAAAATTACACTTATATATTCTCGTATTATTCATTTTCTATTTTCATTAACGCGATATTTCTTTACTTTAGAAAATAGAGAGAGAGAGAGAGAGAGAAAAGTAAGTCTTCAGTTACAGCTTATTTAGTGTAATTATTGCATTGACACATTTTTATATGTTTATTTAACGCTTTACTTATATTAATCATTAGTCATTTATCATTATATATGCTGAAGTATATTAATATTCGTGTTTCTCTTGCAGATTTGGTATCGTTAATCAAAGAGTTTCTTATGTGACACCTCCGAACGACAACTATTACATGAGGAAACCAAATAAAAAGACGGACTACAAAGTATTCCACAAAATACCATCATCGTCGCTGCTTCTAACGAGTTACGATCCTTTTTACAGTCCCCTATTGTCGCGTCTGGACGCCGTCTTTCAA
The DNA here is from genome assembly GCA_029963805.1 of Aromia moschata. Lineage (NCBI taxonomy): Eukaryota > Metazoa > Arthropoda > Insecta > Coleoptera > Cerambycidae > Aromia > Aromia moschata. The sequence continues at coordinate 264,732 of JAPWTK010000070.1, forward strand.
CAACTAGGGATTGGAGATGATAAATCTCCTGAGACGGAAAAATGTAGGGAGCGGCTGGTTTGTATGATGTACGCCAATCCCGCTAAATATGCTCCTTACAGCAATCTAGTCTCAGCTCAATTAAGCAGGTAAATATAGAGGATTAAAAAAATGACAAGCGGTATTATGACTTTCATCTATGTCATAATACCATCATTATCATTAGATAAGAATTACTGATCCCACGCATTTTAATAAGTTAAAAATAAATAATACTGTACTCAATGTTTGTAATAGTAGTACGGTAATATCTATGTATCTTTATCACATTACCGCACTCAGTGCATTCAACTAGAGCTGAACTGTAACACAGATTAAAAAAAACATTTGTTCAAATACATTTTAACACAAACTTAATCTATAAATATCAAAAACTATGTAACCAAGTACCTGTGAATACTAAACTAAATTTTATTAATTAGGAATAGTCATAATACATTAATTAGTTATTAAAAGTTATATCATATTATAGTTGAGAAGTTGTGCAGATTATTCGTACTATCGTCGAAAAGATTAAACGCAGTGAATAAATGTTAGTAAACCTTTTGCTTAAAAACTTGGACAAATAGGGAATACATTATTATTTTATAGTTAAAGAGTCTTACGTTGAATATTACGTTAGTATTTGGTGACACTTGAATAAGGCTAGAATTATTAGAAAAACTTGTAACGCGGTTACCACATATTTGTAAAAAAATATTATTGCACGCGGAGGCCAACAAGTTCGACGATTGAATATACAGGGTGTAAGTTTTCGCTATAAACTTTTTTTGAAAACACCCTCCCCTGAAAAGATACACTGCTCCAAAAATTCTAAAAAAAAATATTATTTTTCTTTTTTATCTTCCCTGTACATTAAGCTACAGAAACAAAACTTGGTGAACAGTATTTATATCGGTATACCCCTGTAGTATTTTTCTAAGGGGTTGAAATAATCAACACCTAATATGTTTTTTCTTATAACTTAGAGATTAATGAGAAAACGAAGTAAATGTATTGCAATGCATTTTCAAAAAGACGAGCTGTTTAACGCAAAGGTTGTTTTAAGAAGTGATTAAATAAAGGTGTTGATCGCGGCCTATCTTCACGTTTTGAAATAATTTAACATTCGATGTATTACTTGGTTAGGTTAGTTTAAGTTGGGTTAGTTAATTTCAAAGTAACTTGAAGAGACAAATGACGGATAAGTTAGTGGAAAAATTAGGATTAAATAACATTTTATTATAACATTTCATTAAACAACAGTCAACCAAATAGTTCACCTATGGTTCTACTAAGCTAAGAAGTTTGGAACTAAGAACAGAAGTGAACATGAAAATGAATGAATAATTTAATGTTATAATAATTTAACAAAAAAAAAACAAAAATCTGTCAAATATCGACAATATCTACAAAAAATGTTGAAAATGATTGCCTTCAGCTCTAATACAAGCATCTACTCTATTTCTCATATAATTGCGTAGGTATCTTTTGAAATATTTCTGGTGAATTTCTTATCGTTTCACAACCTGCTACAATAATATTTCGCAAATCATCGATATTTCCAACTGGGCTTGAATAGACCAAGGATTTTAGATATCCCCATATGCAAAAATCCAAAGGATTGAGGTCAGGGGACCTGGCTGGCCAGTTTACGACCTGTAAACTGGCCCGCTCTTCTTCTACCAATCCATCGATTGGCATACACCTCATTCAAGTGACTTCTTGCACGTAGGTATACTAAAATGGACTGGTGCTCCGTCGTGCATAAACCATAACTGTTGCCTAATTTGAATGGGAATGTCTTCAAGAAGAACAGGTAATTCTTCGAGAAAATGACAATATGAATCACCATCTAATGGCAGTGGAATAAAATAGAGACCTATTAAATGATTGTCAATAATTCCGAGCCATACATTTAATGAAAATTGATACTGATCCCTTCCTTAAAAAAAGCCATGAGGATTTTCCTCGGCCCAAATATGATTATTATGAAAATTTCTAATAGTCTCTTGAGAAATTCGCCTCGTCAGTAAATAAAATCAGTAATCAGTAAATAGAATCAGTAATGTCTGCACCCGTTGAAGATGATAGGGATATTAACTGATATACTTTTAAAATTCTAAAAACTACCGATTGGCTTGCATTTAGGACACGGCCTATTTTCCTGGTACTAGTTTTTGGGGATTCTTCGATCAAATTAAGTACGTCTTCTTCCAGAGCTTCAGTCCTGACTTTTCAAAACCAAATTCCTGCAAGCGTTGGTGAATATTTGTGAACGTAGTATGATGGGGTAATATCTACGTTCTGGGTACTGTTCAGCATAAATTATTTGCGCCTTCAATGCATTACCGTTAGCACACCCATATGTAAAATGCATATCTGCAAGACAGTCTCTTGAGAAATTCGCCTTGTCAGTAAATACAATATTTCTTAAGAATTGTGGCGCTTGACCGATCATGTTAATTAACCATTGACAAAAGACCACACGCGGTAAATTTTTCCCCCTTAATTTTCATCGGAGAATCACCTCTAAACATTTTTCGGTGTTATTTAGATACACCCTGTATACTACGTAAATAGATTTTTCCGTTTTTTTTTTTTTGAAAAAAATCTAGCTGTAGCGGTTTGACATTTTTATTATACGGTTTTTTTTTTTTCGTTAAAAATGTATTCATTAAAAATTTACTATCGCCAGCTTGTATTCTCTAAATATGTGTAGTAAAGAGAACTAACTCTTTACAGGGCTATAGTCAGCCCTGCTTTTAGGGGGGAGGCTGAAAAATATCTTGGAGGGACTTATGTTTTATATTATAGTGTAGAAGAATGAAAACTAACACTTAGTACCAAGTAAACACTAAGTTTTAATGACACTAACTTAAACACTAAGGTTTAATTTTTCTTTCCTATTCTGAATAAAATTCTGTGTTTTTGAGGGAGGTCTAGTAATTGAACGCCAAAGCGTATCACTGTAAGCAAACTATTATTAATTGACATAACTTTTAAGAACATATTTACATGTGACTTTTTAAACAAATGTTAGTCGTTTTCGTTTTAGTTTAGTCGTAGTCTTCAATGGATACCAGGCCTGCAACATTACGTAGCCTAGATTGGTGGGCACCCCTCCCTCGACACTGTAGATTTGAAACCACTAAACTTGTAAACTTGTAGACTCCCGTTGAACTAAACTAAAAAGTAGATAAAAAATAAATTAAAGTGCAAAAAAACAAATTCATGTTTTGAAAAGTATAATAGTTTTAAAGAGTTTTGAGAAACGTATGTGAAAAGCTCATGAATAATTCCAACGTGATTGCTGCTACGATTTTTTCTCTATGCTGCTCACTATATCAATAAATGGTGTTTTGGAAAAACACATTTATGCTGAGATTAACAGTTTCTGGGGATTTTGTATACTTTTTACGAGATTCAGTGGTGACTTAACAGTCCATATCAACTCCTGGTGCATATTGCATGCCTTCTTCTTCTACTGCAGCCTCCGGTTTTTTCTCTTTCTGCTTCTAAGTTTCTATTTCTTTCTTTGCCAGCCTTTCCTCCCAGATGAGACAAACCTCTCTTCACCACGTATGTTACACAAAAGTGTGAAGCGAATTTAAAAAAGTAAATTGAAGGCGTTCCCTAACTAAACTGTTTGTTACTGAGAAGACAGAATCCGACAGAATCAACCGTGTCAATTGGAATAGAAAGCCTGGATTCTAAAGAAAATAGCGTTTTGAGAATGCAACGATGGAATAGAATGCGCGCGGAGGGATGGAAGCGAAGAAGAAGAGAATGAAGTGGATGAAGTCAGTCAAGAAGAGCAAATAGTCTGCTTGGAGTCAGCGTCCATGTTTCGGTGGCAAAGCGGCGGAAATTTGCTTTTGATAATTTGCTTAATTCGGCGATCGGACAGGTCTTAAACTAAACGAAAAATTATATATGAAAATAAAAAATACATATTTTTTATAGTTTAACACTGGTCTGCCCAGAGTATCCATTTCTGCAAAAGAATGTATAGCCTCCGCCAAAAAGTCTGCACCGTATGGGAAATTTTTTAGTCATTTTTTTTTTCAAACATTGTTCTGCCGTTGGTATCTGCAACAATTTTAAATGAACACATTGGTCTAACAAATTGACAACCTCCATTGGCTAACCAATATATTATAATTTGAAATTATCGCTTGTCATAAAATGGCATCTTTTAAAACATTGAAAAATGTCTTCGAAAAATCGTTTTTCTGCAATCGTTCAAAAAGTAATATTTTTCTGGCAAGTTTTGATGCCGCCGTTACTAAGTAAGTACCGTTACTAAGTAATAAGATAGTTAGTTAGTAACGGTAGTGCATGTATAGTTCAATCGATAAAAACACTCCACTAGGATTGTTTGGTATAAGGTGAGAACTAAAACTAGGTGTGAGGTGTAAAACTAAGTTTTCGACCTTGAAAGCCGGGGGGAGAAAGCCTTCTTCCGTTGTGACATAAGATCATGCCCTTTTGGGCACGACTAAACTATGTGTTCTCCTTGAAAACAACCCTGCATTACAGGAGGTGGCATCTACTTTTTATGTGGCATCAGCATGAACAGCCCAAATCAGCAGAGCAGAGGAATCTATTTTCATAGCATTGTATGGCGCTGGTGCAGTCACAGAGCAATCACTTGATACGACGAGGACTCAGCAATCCATCAAGATGGTTGCAAAGGGAAGTTCAGCTTGCCACGACTGCCACCGACCCTTGATGCAGCCAACAACCATTGCCGCAGAACATTTCTTTGAAGTCTACTGCTTACTGGAAAACGACTTGAACCCGCTTAAGTGGGGACGGGAACAAGACAAGAGGAAGAAATGCCAATATGGAGAGACGTATCACAACCGGAGAAGGCGTGAGCAAAAAGAATGTAATCAGGGTTATACTTGTACGATGACGTTGAGAAGAAGGTACCAGGTTTGCCACTCTTTCCAGGTTTCAGCATGTGTACGTTCGTTTCGGTTGGACTATGAATCCCACTTAACAATACAAGAACGCCAACATCTCATGGACACCTATCTCCACAGCAATGCGTTCGGAAATAATGGGGACCATTACTGCTCGCAAACTGCATTTTACGATATTTTGAAAAACATAGTCGATTTTCAAACTTCCGTAGAATACGAACTACAAGACATACAATACGAACTACAAGACACCTTTGACCAATGCGTTTTGTATTAAATTTTGTCTACTTTAATTTAGAAACGTGTACAATTTTCTGTCGAGGTCGAAAACTTAGTTTCACGCTCCCCGCCTTAAACAGTCCTAGAAAAATAAATCTGCCTTAATTAATGGAAACTGAACCCTTATGAGGCTACGCATAAACTGGGCTAGTATTAAATGGCAGTTAAACATATCACAGCAAAAATTCAGAAATCAAAAAACTTGTTTTACGGATTTTTACTGCAAATAACTTTATAAAAAAATGTTTTTCCTAAAAATAAAACAGCATTTTATATTATAACAGAATTAAACTTTACGTACGTTATTAAGGAAACGCAAAACTATACAAAAAAAGTCATGTACCTAATAGGTAAAAAAAAGGAAAATCTTAAAAGTCAGAATTAGAATGAAACTTCATATTTAACATCTTAATGAGAATAAAACATGTTTTAATATAATATAATGTTTAAAAAAATAATGGTATGTTATAGCTAGAGCCCGGATTTCAATGACGTCAACTATCAGGTTAGGACCGCAGATCGAGTATCAAGGAGAAGAGCTTAGAAATAACGATTTTGCACGATAACTAGTATAAATATTGCGTTATTTTAAAAAAATAACAATTTGTTATCATTTCATAGAAATTATTTGTTAGTCCGTACTTGGAATATACGGTAGAGATCCGGGCTCTAATTATAACTCTAAATTTTTAGACGACATATTGACGGAGTTTAACACTTGTACATTGATTAATAGGAGACACAATGCTACTTTATTTAGCTTTAAAACGTATTTGTCGTAAACGAGTATTTACGACTGTTTCCAACGTATGTTACTTTACAGCCATTTTGGTAATAATAATGTCCCTATATAGTTACCACTAACTTTACTAATTTGACGCAAGGGCTTTTATTCAATAAACGCTTGAGTGGGACCCGTCTCAGGTTCAATAAGCTGAATAATAATAGTTAGGCTATAGTTAAATTGATTCCAAGTACCAAACTATCAGAAATTCTGGTCATTATATAACCTAATCATATTTTAAATTAGGTATAGGAATAGGGGCATGACCCGTATACATTAAAAGCTCTCCTTACTGACAGCTCTAATATGCGGACATTTCTCTTCAGCGGACAAAGGTCGTTTCTTGTCTGTTATTTCACATTATCGATTTGCAAGTATAAAATACTATGGCTAATTTGGAAATAATAAAATTAATAATAATACAACTCCAACGTTTTCCTAAAATAAGTTTTCATCGAACAAACACAAACACAAAACACAAAAAAATGCTATTGTCAAGTGAAAACTAATAAGGGTGATCATTAATGTATTCGGTTTTAGGTATTATAAAGTTACTGATAGAAAAAAATTGCTTGTGAAGTTTCAACACATAAATAAAATTACCATTCATATTTACCAAACTGGTAAAACTAATACTAAATTATTAATAATAATGAAGTTTAAAAAAATTAAAAACTGGGACTTTACTTAGGAGTTATTGATAACTTCAATACTACAGTACCAATTTCATTTATTTGATTATAAAAATTTCTTGAATCTAAATTTAATTAAAATTTTATGGAAAAAATTTTACAAAAAAAAAATATTAATGGTACAGAAAAATTTCTTCAAAAAAAGGTAAACAGTTCGAAAAAACGCAAAGGGAACCCACTTCTAATTAAAGTAACCCCAAGTGGGGATTTTTACTGCGAAAATATTAAAAATATTATAGAAAATGACTTACAAGAATGTATATATTTTTTTTGCATTTTTGTATTTTTTCTTGGGATATATAAAGTAAAGGGAAGAAAAAAGAGAATGAGAATAAAAAGAAGTATATTTTAATTTAGTTTAGAGTTTGATTTAGTATTTTTCGAAGATTTGATAATTTAATATAGTATTTATAATATCCTATAATTTACACTAAGTTAATATATATTTCCCAGTAATATGTTAAGTCAGATAAGAATATCTGTTTAATAGAAAATTAATTTAGGTTAGTGACAAATTAATCTTAAATGTTTAATTAATAAAGAGTTAATGTTGCCTCTTTTTTATTAGTGCTAAACAATTAATTAACCAAAATTAAATTCTTTACATTCAGCAAATAGGTGGGATCTCATTTAACCTACACAAAAATAAAAATTGTATTGATGTATGTATTGTTATACGAATTAACCATTACTATTAGATATTACAACAACCACACATATTTTTTTGTGAGATACACTGGCTCAGTTAGCTAAGTGGTGAAGGGGATAGTAGAAATTCTGCCTATTACAATTTACATTCTGCTCACCATAATATTTTATTCCTCTTTTAAATGTTCTGCTAAAGCATAAATACTTAATAAATTAACACTTAAAGTGTGGATAAATAATTTAATGAAATAAAGTTTTATTTTTATTGAAATATTACGTTCTTCATAACATAGTATAAAACAAAGTCGCTTCCCGCTGTCTGTCCCTACCTATGTATGCTTAGATCTTTAAAACTGCGCAACGGATTTTGATGCGTTTTTTTTTAATAGATAGAGTGATTCAAGAGGAAGGTTTATATGTATAATACATGCATAATATAGTAGAGAAACACTGATAATTTTAGAGGTTTCTAATGTGATGTCGTAAATAAACACATTTTTGCGCTTACATTGCAAACGCTGGCTGAACCCGACGAGATTGATCAAAATAATGTACTACAGTATTGTACACCTTAAAAAAGGTCTACAAAAAAGTCCGCGATGGTATATGTCTATCTCTTAGGGATAACCCACAATAACCATTTTTTATATTTCCGTGCGAAGCCGGGGCGGGTCGCTAGTTGGAATATAATGACCACAAAACTGTACGTGAATAATGTTACATGCTGTACTAACTTGTAGTATTAGTATGTAACCTAACCTAAAATGTAATCCACCAGTAATGTAGTGAAACAGTGAAATTCAAATGTTCTAAAACTTTATATTGGTATATTGATAATGAAAACTATACATATGTTTTTTGGACATAAAAGCTTCAAACATGGAACTGTGTTCTGACTTAAATGATATATATATCCAGTTCTTTTATTAAGGTTATTTTCAGAATTTCAGAACATTTTATATTATCTAGCTACCTACTTTTTTGTGCTATGTTTAGTACGACGATTGCATTGCTAGGCAGAAATTTAAATTTGAGCAATTATAGATACATCCGTCTGAAAATTTTGGAAATGCACTATTAATCGGTTTATCACAAACTTTTCGGCAATTGTGTATGTTATTTAGGCTCCCTGAATATCATTTAGGCAGTACAGCAACACGGTTGCGCAAAATATATTTACCCATCCATTTCATTCATCCCAAAACGTTCCCGAAAATATAATCGGTTATGCAGTACAAATACGTATATTAATCATCCACATTGTTTATTCCAAATAATCCTGAATAAAACATGTCACTCTTATATAAAGCTATTTTTATGGACGGTAGATATACATACATAACTACATGTCAAGACTAAAATACAGTGGGTATTTGAATAACCCATTGTTGCGCAGTTCCTTTGAAGTAATGATCTTGGTAACGGCTTTTTGTAATGCAGTAAAAAATAATACAACGTGAGCCGCTAAACTAGAATTTATAAGAGACAATAAGAAATGTATATGAATATGCATATAAAATTAATCACTCTGTTTTAGTAATATTTAATTACATATTACACTCCAGAAGATAGAGTACATATATGTATACATATGTAGACTTACATATGTATGTATGTCTATATATGTATACCCCAATTCCATGGTGATATTGATTATTTTTATACTCACGAATGAAATTTACAAATAACTTGAAAACAATAGGATCTAATAACACATCTACGAATGAAAATTGAATGTCAACTATTCATGGCAACGTTTTCTATTTAAAATTGATAAATCGACGCCAGGTGTCGCGACGTCCAAATTTTGTTTTTGTTATGAACATCTATAGTTTTGTTTTGAAATCTACTTAGCAGAATCTCTATTCCTAAATAGGACTAATAATTTCGATCCTAGACGACGTAAGTTCTCCTGCATAATTATGCCGACCACAACCGTAACCTTAAACATAGCTGTACTTTTTTTTTATTTTGTCCACAATAATTAAATTTTAAAATCCATATAGAAGATTCAGCTTAGCCAATTTCATTGAATTTGACATTTTATTATAAAAAAAAAACGCAAAAGATATCGGAATTAAAAGAAATTATGGACATAGAATTGTTAAATAATATTGTAGGGAATTAGTATTAATTAGTGTTGATGAGTATTGTATTTAGGATAACTCTAAACACCCATGCCACACGGGAGCGAAGGCACTAGTTTTAAACAATAAAACAATTTATTCTTTGTGTTTATGGATAGAGGGACTTATTTATGACTTATTGACGATTAATTATAACTGAATTAGTTGTAGACAATAGCATTATTTTCTTATACCTAATCTTTGTGGTTGTGGTTAATTTTATGTTTACGTTAATTGTACAAGAGGGCTAATTGCCACCTCTTCTACTATCCTAAGAACCATCGCTACTCGGCGTCAAAGTGATAACGACTAAATATTTGCATTTCTGTATAAACGAGACTTCATTAAATCGATTTCTGTATCAGAAAATACATGTCTCTAGAAGAATAAAATTGGGTATCGTCGAAATGATTTTCGACGACGTTTTCTTTAAATAAGGTATTGGTAAATTGATTTAAAAAATAAAAACTACATGTGGCAATAAGAAAAACAAAAGTGATGCGTCGTATTACTTGTCGTCGAAATGTTAAAATGTTGATTTACAAATTTGAAATATAAAATAGGATGCTATTGAATTTTTATTTGAAGATTATTTCCATAGATCTATTGTTTACGAGTTTATTTTCAAAATTTGAAAATTACGTTTTTTATTTATTTTTTATTACTCTGAAACTGCGGATTATTTTAAATCTGAAAACATTATTTTAATGAGCCATAAAACATCTAAGCTTTCTCTAATTTAAACAAGTTATAGCTCTTACTATTTGAGTGTTACCAATGAGATTCCTTCGAAATAGTGGACACTATGTAGGTATACTGTAAAATATTAGTTTTTTATTTAATACGCAGTGAAATGTATAAAGTCTAAATGTTCAGTACACATTAAATTGTCTTTGTAAGAACCATTCATGCGAATCGTTGAAGGTGACAAAAAATCCCACACAAAAGGGAAGTGGAGGAGGAGGAGTGTAAATGAGGATACAGCGTGACCAATTAAGAACCAGAGCACCTTCATATTTTAGGTCTTATTCTTGTCTAAGGAGATAAACGGTCCGGATAGGTTTACAGACTGTAAACAGTTTATCTGTGAATAAATCTGTTATTCACAGATATGCTTAAATTTACCCAAATGAATATGAATATGTACATACGAATTAGATAACAATTTACATTCGTCTATGAACAAATAAAAGCAAGCATTTTTGTTTTTGGTCGCAACCGTCTTCGTCTTAAAATATATGGATCGTCACACCACGTTACTTCGTCCGTTACTATGACCGTCTCAAATGGTACCTTATCACCACGAGAATGAGAGACCATTTCATATGTTTATATCTAAACTAGAAAAATGTATTAAAACTCTATCTAAATATCTAATCTCTAAAGAAATACTTTAACGGCAGTAATATTTTAATTTGATTGATTTGATATATTTTCTTATCAAAATGTAGAACACAAAAAACTATTTCTAAACAGGATGAGATATACATATATAGGATAGATATACATACATGCATAGAATGCAGTTCTCGACTCAAAATTGTGTACTCTTTTCAAAGTTGTAAAACTATTTAGAGAGTTCAATTTAAAAGTTAGTTGACGTACAAGTATATGAACATAAATACAATCTATGAACATAGAAGCATAGAAACATCCTGCATATTATTCAGTATTTTAAACATCACAAACAGCATACATGTATATGACTCCCCTGCAGCTTCTTTAGTATTGTAAAAAACATGCAAAAAAGGGCGCAAACAATCTCATACATTGCGCTTTAGTGTTTTTTTTTATTTATATTATTAAACAACGATTCTATAGACTAAATACGAACTAAGGATTTGCCAAAAATATGATAGCAAATTTTAAATAATTAGTTAATTGTGTAACTGTGTTTTTGATTATTTCATACGTACTTTAATAATTCTTGTTGGCAATTCCATTCTTATTAGCATTATTAGAATTTGCAAAATATGTAAATCTGGAACTCTATACGATAACAGTAATTTTATTTTCAGAGAACTGAATGAACTTCGGAAACCTTCCTCAGATAATCCTGATATTCTGCGATTTTTCCGATATATGAAAGCTGCCAAAGATGGTCAAGATGGTGAAGAGTGCCAAGCTCATGGTGGTTGTCCATCGTTATCTGCACAACAAGCTAGTCCTGCATTGCTCACTACATTTAATGATATCAATAAATTAGTTTTAGCTAGGAAACTAAATTAAAAAATTCTTAAAATTTTCGTCTTGCAAAGAGAAGGTACGACCTCGGAATTTAGTTTGGGATGAAACTTTGTATATTAAACGTTTATCATTATAATATTACAATTACAATATACATTAATATATTCATACAAATACATCAGCTTATGTACTAATTTGTTTCCTACTTTCGCAACAGAGTGTAATGGTAGAGTGGTAGCCAGAGGGCTCCGGTTCGATCTCAACGAACGTATGTTTTTTTCTCGTTGTTTCTTTTAAATTTATTTTTATTTCAAACAATTATTTCAATATTATTAGTATATTCCTTTTTGTAATAACTAAATTAATAATGATTCTATTTATAGTTGCTGAATTTTTTTGTTCATTTTGCACATCACATTTATTATGTTTGAACACAAATTTTGAAATGTTACACGAATTACTGTACTTCATTTTGAAATTCCAAATTTATTATTTTTTCTGAAAATTATGAGTTGAATGTAAATCAAGATCCAAGAACCAGATCAAGTTTAATAGAAGTATCATTAGAAAGTGTCTGTTTTTCATGTATTTTAAAAAATGGTTATATTTGTTACATGCTAACACTTTATTCTATTTAGCTTAATTTGTAGTTTCCCCTTTATTTATTTATTTCTGAAAATTATGAGTTGAATGTAAATCAAGATCCAAGAACCAGATCAAGTTTAATAGAAGTATCATTAGAAAGTGTCTGTTTTTCATATATTTTAAAAAATGGTTATATTTGTTACATGCTAACACTTTACTCTATTTAGCTTAATTTGTAGTTTCCCCTTTATTTATTTATTTATTTATTTATTTATTTATTTATTTATTTATTTATTTATTTATTTATCTATTTATTTATGTATTTATTTATTTTCTTAATTAAGTCATTTACATATTTATTATTTCGTTATTTATTTACGAAGTAATTTATCACTACGTACATCTCAGTTATTGAATTTTGGAACCACGGTAATGTTACAATTTCAGTTCTAAAATAAGGACATTTCTGATAAGGAAGCTAAAAGGCCGACTAGCGTTTATGCGTTCCATATAGTTATGAAAAAATTATGTGGTGGAGCGATTCGCCTTTGTTGGCGATTTTTTACCGTCCCAATTTCAATGAGAACCCATCTACAGCACCAAGGGAGCCAAGGACTGGAGTGAAGGCAATTTGCTCTGATTTATGTAACGTCACGGTAACATGAACTGACACGGTAAATGACACGGTAACTGTGTCTGTCTCACTTAATGAACTCTCTCTTCACATTTGGAAAATAGAATTTGGTTTACATACGGGATATAGGCAACGAATCGACATAATGTGGGATAAAGTCATTATAATATTTAAAGTCATTATAAAATTCTAGTCATCAAATAGATTTGTTTACTTTTGAAGGATCCTTTACTGTGGTTTATAAAGACAAGTACAGTAAGGATGTGGGTAAAAATTTTCTAATAGCGACTCACAAATAGAGTTTGAGGATTATCGCTTTCAGTAGCATGACCAGTGTCAAATGTAGGGGGTCAGAAGGGGAATGGATAATGAAATTAATTGTGGATGGTATGAATTTATCCATATCCGAATGGTTATTAAAAGCATCAAGTAAACAATTTACGTGCAATAAATTATTTATGTTTATTATATATTATATAATAAACATAATTATATTTCAGCAGGATATTCAGAATATATTTCAGCAGTCTGACCTACTGACGCACCAGCAAACTACGGATTTGTTCTAAAAGTAAAATTATTTATTTTACAAATAAAACTCATTTGTTCTAAAAATTTAAATGGAATACCTAATAACAATAATAATAATATGACTTTTTTAAAATAACTAAATATATTACCCAATAACCAAACATGATGTTTGAAGTCTAAAACCAAGTGACCCATCTACCTTTAATGTCTTTTACAGTCAGTGACACCTCAAGCTAAGAAATATATTTTACAAGAAAGGCACGTATTGTTATTCCGTTGCAGCGCAACTCGGGAAACCGTTTCGAAATTTTATTATATTGATTTGCTAGAAGTATCTAAACCTTTTCTGGACCGATGTGATATTGTGTAACGCTTCAAGTCTCTTTATGTGAAACGTCCAGCCAGTGGTGTGCCAAAATCTTCTAAGGCCTCCCCGAAATTATCTTGGGGGGCTCTCCACATCGTGCGAATGAAAATGTACTATGTAATAATGTTTTTATTGTTGACAAAATATACAGGGTGTTCCAAAAAGCAACGTTATGCCAACCAGACTACAGACCAGGTTCTAACTGAATATATTATGACAAAAAAAATACATGAAAATGTCTTGGTTCTCGAGATGATCACTTTTGTAAAATTAGTAATAAATCGCTTCCCAAAGTCAATGTTTTGTACCACGGCTTCAAATGAAGGCGGATTGTTGATTTTTATTTGTTATTGAGCGAATAACATATAATAACATTTTACAATAACAGCCAATGCGGTACTTCAAAATTATTTTTTAAATAAATTATTAAGGTTTTGATTATTATCATCGGCCCACCCACTGATTTTTTACCACCCTTTATAAAAAAATTAATTAGTGTAAATCTTATTGGATGGTGGCTTCTATGACATAATGTGAGGTCTGATCAATATAGAAGTAAAGAAGAGCTGCCTGCATCAACATCAACTTTTGGGGAACTATGTTTCGGGTAATTAAAAACATGTTGCAGAAAGAGGAATCTTAGTGTCCACATAAAGACAACTTGTTGAAACTATGTCGCAATAGGAAACGTAGAGTTGTAGAGTCTACAGTGTAGAAATATTGTTCTACAAACAATTTACTATATAAGTAATAGTCATAAAGAAACAAGAATCACAAATTCTAGCTTGTCATCGTCTATTGTTCAATTTTTGAAGTTTACGGCTAGGCCAGTCAAACATGCGACAAGGGGAAATACTCGTGGCCGTGACTTAAACAACCAAAAACATTTGTTAACAAAAAATAACTCAGTAGATTAATAATCACTAATAACTTTTACACCAGCCTTGACGTAATATCGGCTAAGCCCACTTTCAAGAATTCTCATGACAATTGGTTCGCTTACTTTCACAATTTCTTAACATGGAGAGAAGCTATCGATATTCAAAAATATTTTCGAGAAAGCGAGGGCTAAAAGTAAAAGTTGAACGATGCTTCTCTGCAAGATTTTTGAACCATTGGTACGTTACAGCTATTATGTGCCTATGACATAGAGGGTAAATACTTTATAAAAAAAAAAATATATATTTACTAACATCAAATTTTAAAATGAATTTTGAACACAAAATCATGACATGTAAGACATGGCTTAAATATTATACCTAAATATAGACAACCAATATTAACTAAAGTCTCATTACTTTGTTTTTCCTTGACATGTATGTATAGGTAGGTATTAAGGGTTTTCTTTGGCATGTAAGAACGTTTAGGCTTCGTATGCTATGACAGTAATAACATAATAAGTCTATGTATGATTATTCATATAATTATTCTCAACAATTTTCTCATTCCAATGAATACGTTTCTTTAGCACAATAATGTTTTTATTAGCAGATCTGTTCCTTTTTAGGTACTACCGGTATGTGTTATGTAATCTTTTCACATATCTTTGTGCACATTTAGTTTATATTCAAGAAAATCTGTATATTCAAATAGCACTGTATATTTTTGCACTGTATATTTATAAATAAAGACTACAACAAATCTCTTATTTGGTTTTAAAATAAATAAGTAACAACGACGTATAGGGTAACCCAACAATTTGGAAACATCCTTGTAAGTTGGTGATATAAGTTCAAGTTATAAAACTAATTATTGGGGTCATAATAGATGTATATATGGTAGCCTGCAGCCATGTTACCAAATCATAGTACCCGATGACATCACGTAGCTATTATAAATGCCATTTTTTTCACATGGAAACATATGACTTGTACCACCTTTTTGAAAATAGAATTTAATTCTGAATACAATTATCCAAAAATTTATATGGGTACATAGAGATTTTTGCAATATTTCATCAACATTTATGATTTTTTGCAATATATCTAAAACAATTATTTTTGATTCGTACAGATCATCGTTGGATATCTTTGAAGGCAAACTTGTGTTGTTTGGCTTTAAAATTAATCATATAAGTAAATCAAAATTTCGAAATAAAAAATATACGTGTTGTTTGCAACAGTTGTAATAAAGCGGTTAAAACTATGTTACTGACCAAAACATTGATAATGTCTGTTAGTTCAAGGGATTTCAATATACCTATCTTTTACCGTTTTTTAGTTATTTCCGGTTTTTTGAAATTTTGTTTATTTGTAAAAAAAAGTATCGGTATAGCACTGTCGTTAGTAAAACCTTAAAGATATGCAACAATGCTTTTATTATTTCTGAATTATGTACAGGGTGTCTAAAATATAACTACTAATTAGGTTAAATTCAAAGTATCCAACTTTGCTGTCAACTTTGAATTGGTTCATTTTAAGTTATTTTGGGAGTAGAAGTGATTGTCACCAAAAAGTTTATATCAAACTCTTGTATTAAAAAAATCCCACATGGTTCCAGCTTTATGGCGGACACTGTATATAAAAAAAGTATTATGATATATTTACCATTAGCCTTGATTATCCTCTAATTGTAAGAGGTTAAATCAAATTTAAACCACATTTTATTGATTGCGACAATTTATTGTGCTTCTGTCCCCAATTTAAGTCACTGGCTTTGAAGATATTTGAAAAAAACTTGTTCACACCGCCCGCTTTAGAACGGCTGCAGTACTGTTAAAAAGGACACTAGAATGAAACAAAAAAATACGGGGCGGTTTATTTTTATGTAGTTTCTGTCATTAATTTTTGTTTCCCTATTTTTGAGTCATATATATATAGTTAAACCTATATTATATATATTAGTTAAATAACATATATAGTATATATATATAGTTATAGTTATAGTTAAAGTTATATATAGTAATAATAAAAATATATAGTAATCTATTTTACAAATTTTGTAAAATACAATTAAAAGAAACGTTAAAGTGACACATGCCTATTAGGCGTTTTTACGAATTTATATTCAGAGTTTAAAGAGGATAATTAAAAGAATTGATTTTTTTTCTTAATAACCATTGCACATTAGAAAAAATAGAAAGAGTAAAAGAGTATAGAAAAGAGCTGTGCTATTTCGTGCATATTTTGTATTTTGTACTTATGACACAAAAATGAAGAGAGGTTGCTGGTTTCAACCCATGCGGGTGCAGGATGGAATTAAAATATTACCCCAAAATGTACTTCTGTTAGTGAAAGATACACACCAAATCTCAAATTCTTGTGATTCTGTTATTGAGATAAAAAATTAAAAATGTACTTTTATGCGAATAACTTGGCAGGGAAGACTCTAGTCTTGTATAAAACTTGTATAAAAGACCCCCCTTAAAATCAACTGTACAACACACCCTTTAAAAGTTTTAATATAATTATGGGATGCCCTGTATATTTACGGAAGTTCAAGAATCTTACAACAAAAAAAAACCTATTGCACTTGGATTTTCCATACGCTTAACCGGATCTGTTTATGTTACTTTCTCTCACTGTCATCCGAATATAAAAAACGTCAATAGGCGAACTTTCTCAAGAACCGTAATGTATTCTGCTTAGTCATAAGTTATACAATATTTTTCATTGAATACAATATGCCAATAACATTTATGCAACATTTAATTTTTATGATCAATTTAAAACGAATTACAATGAGAGTCTAGAGTCGTGTACATGAATAAAAAATGTTACTTTGATGGTTTAAAAATAAAACTATCATACAATTTTGCTACATTCTATACTTTCATATCCACGTAATATAGTGGAAGGAGTTTCATGAAAAATTTAAAAAAAATGATTGGCTAAATAGGCCATGTTTCTGAACGTCGAAGTTTTGGTGAAAAAAATTGTCAACCTGTTAACCTCTTTTGTGTAACTTGACAACGCGTTAAGACATCAACTTGAAAATGGAACACTTTGGAACACGTATGTGTACCACGACGAGTTCTGGAGCTAGGTTTAAATTTTGAGCTTAATCTGTTAAGGGGTTGAGGGATAAATGGGGATAATACACTTTTTCCTATCCTATAGGTAATTCGTAAACGAGGCAAAATGTATAAATAAAAGTTTGAAAATAAAGGATTTTAGCATAATAGAGTAGGGGTTTGGGGGACTTGTAGGGAGGAGAATAATTCGCGTTCACTGTTATACGTCATCAGAAATAATGGATCCGGATTTCGACTTTATTGGATCTCATCAGCGCGATATATCTTAGGACGGATAACAAGGAATAAAAAACTCAACTTGTTTTCTAACCAGGAGAAATACAGTCATGACATATATGGATTGCCCTCTAGTATGCATAAATCGACGTGTTCCAGCGAATCTGACAAGGTTAGGCAACCGCTAGATGTCGTTCCTGCAGCACACCATTGACAGCAGGTCCCGTTAAGCTCAAATGTAAATGAGAAAAATTCGCGTTCATTGTTATACATCATCTGAAATCATGCATCCGGATTTCGACCTTAATGGGTCTCATCAGCATGAATTATCTGACGACGAACAGTGAACGAGAGCCTCGGCTTAATCTCTCGGCAGGAAAAATATTGTGGTGACATATGGAGTGCCCTCTAGAGGGCATAAATAGGACTTGACGGGTTCCAGTAGGTCTGTTAAAGTCAGCAACCGCTAGATGTAGGTCCTGCAGCACACCAATAACGGTAGGTCCGTTTACTGTAAATGTAAACGAGAATAATTCACGGTCACTGCTAAACGTCATTGTACATCATGCCGAATGACGAATATGGAAGGTATACAAAACTGGTGTTTAGGGGTGGAAACATTAACATACGGGATAAAAAATGACATAATTTTTTTTATGATCTTTGATTTTTTCTCAATAAATCTTTAATAGATAAGTGTAGTTTAACATATAAATGTAGTATTATACATATACATGTAGTTTAATATATAAATGTAGTAACCAAAGAAAAAAGATAATAGAGGACCGGCCGGAAGATCGGTAACCACGTAGAGAGTGGGAAATTTTCAAACAATGTTTATATAGGTTTTATTGTTTTAATAGTTTGAATTTGGAATAGTTATTGTTTTTTTGTTTTTTTTAGAATAATAAAAAATTTAATAAATTACTAAGGTAAGGAGTTTTTTTAAAGATAAAATATGTTATTTAATAGTGTTGGATGTGTGAAATATCGGGCCCTGATCTTGTTGGTTGGGTGCTGGCGTGTGGTTGAGTGGAAAGGGAGTAACGAATAGTTACTTTTTTTACACCTCTAGTTATCATCAACAACGAGCATCAAAACGAGCATTTTCATGTTAGCGGAGGGTACATGTGGGCGCATGTTACTATATATCGTAATTGTTTGATTATAATTGAAACTTGGTGCGTTTTGTGCGTTCAAAAATATTAATCCTACAAACGCCGCAGTAATGCATTTGCCGAAATGCCGACTACCGATTTGCTAAAGGGCATTAAGCAACGTGTTATCATCTACCTATCACAGCCTACGCATTAACTGCCACATTTCCAGAGTTTAGCTTAGGAACGCCTTTATTATACCTTCAAGTGCCTTCAAGACAACACGCTTTTTCGCTGAACTCGTACTACTTCCCTCGCAGGGTAAATAATGCCCTAGCAGGGATTATTTCGTTTGCTTGTTTTAAAAAATTAGAAATTTCATTATCAAAATTAATTTCCGTAAATTTAAAAATGTCTACTTCACTGTGGTGAAAACTTTCAAAAGCCAGTGACATTTTTCTTAGTAAAATAATTCAAAGTTTTAAGTTGTTTATTTCATTTTAGAAACATTTACATTTACCGATTATAGTTGTGTAATGTTAAAAAAGAAGCGAACCTTGTTTGAGAACTAATGCACCGTGAACCACAGCACCGTGTTTGCAAGAAACAGTATATTTTGAACATTCTTGTGTAGTAACAAATTGTCTTGACAAGATAAGATCAGTTGAATGGCCAGCCCCTCCTGGATTTATTTCTATTGGGTTACTCTTTGTAGGGCTGTTTGAAGTCTAAGCAATTGTCCATGAAATTTTCATTCAGTTGCGTATACTTACTGAAATGCAAACAATTTAGTTTTTTAGTTTAGATTTAAATAAATATTTTAAATCACATACTTGTATGTTTAAATGTTAATGTTTATTTTGAACGTACTTAAATTTACAATTGTCAAATATTTTTAGCTATACATTACAAGCTCGATAGTTAGGACGTTCGGTATTGTAACATGACCACTAGTTCGACGGTTTCTATTATCTAGGTAACATGATTAGCACTCTCTAGTTCGACAAAAAATATAAAATTGCCGGTTTGTAGTTCAATATGTAGTTCATGTAACTTTTTATTAGTGTTTTATTCTTTTTACAGGACATTTTAATAACAAATAATTTGAATTGTATGGCAGCAAAAATATTACTGTAATTATTATCGGTGATATTAAAGCGGTATCTGAAAAAAAAAACTGCTGCCTAAGGAATCACTACTTTCACATCCAATTTTTCTACATTGAATTAGTAACTGAGTAAAAATATTAGGTTATATTCTTAAAAATTATGATATGCGATTATTAGGATATACTACGTGAATGTGGAAGTAATAAAGAGTACAATTATTATTATATACATAATTATTTTCAAATAATATCTTTCATTAACTGTATTGTGTCCTGTTGCACCAAGTCACTTTCTTGTGTTGTTCTTCAAAACTTCATCATCCCTGTGCTTTCACCACCTCTTGTCCTAATTGTCCTCTTACCCATTCCCTCCTTTATTCTCGTTGACAAACTTATCCTCATTGACCTCAATTGATTTTTCTCCCTTCCTCTCCTTAACTGATTGTCCTCCTTGTCCCGTTGGACAAAGTCACCATCTATTCAATCATCTTGAACTTCTTGGTGCGAACCAAACTGCCTTTTTGAATTGAGAATGAGGAACTGCCTTTTTGAATTGAGAATGAGGAATTGATTACGAAGAAGTAACTAGAGCCTTGTCCACTTAGTAACACATGCACACAAAAAAAAGTCGAGTGCTAGAACGCAGACCTATGAATTCCCATGCATTTTGACCCGCTGAACACGAATACGATGTCTGTTTTGTCCGATTTGCTCTAGCATTTCTCTTAACCTCAAAGAACATCTTAAGAATACCCGAAAAATCTCAAACAAGTAAATATAAAGCTTATATGAGCTGACCACCATTTCCAACGTATTTTGAAGCTCTGACCGAATCTGATGTTAGAATTGGCTGATCAAATTGGAATTTTGACACAATATCAAAAAGACACCTTAAAAAAGACCGAAAAATCCCAAAAAATAAATAAAAAAAGTCAAATGAGCTGATCACTATATCTATATGTAATTTGAAGCGCTGAAATGGAATACGGAGAGCTCTCTGATTGAGCACAATTTTAAGTGGTTTAAACTTGAAACAAATGTTTGAAACTGTGTTCATCAAGTATATAAACATTTAGTGTTTACGTCAGCCAGTTTGTAATATTCAATTGTCTGATCAAGTTGGAGTAATTTGATTATGAAGATCTAACCCGTCCAAGCGACTGTAAAATGGATGATTCGATTTGCAGTTTTTGTGATCAACCGATAGGTCGTAGGGCAAAAACACTATCTTGTGACGGTGTTTGTGGAAATTTATTTCATGCTGATTGCTGCAATTTATCAGCTGATGTTTTAAGAAGTTTATATAAGGTTTGGATTATCTTGGATGTCTTGGAAATGCACTCCATGTGACAATGTATGCAAATCGAATGATGCTGCATATAAATTAATGTTAGAGGAAATTGATAGGATGTCTAAACTTATGAAAAGTGATTTTACGAAATGGGCTGATAAGAAATTTGATGAAATAAATGTAAACAATAAACCTGCTACTACCAAACTGTACTCTGCGGTAGTTGAATCTAAATCCGCTGTGTTAATTAGACCTAAAAATCAACAACAAAAGAATTATGCGGCCAAGGCTGAAGTTCTACAACATATTAATCCAGTGGCCTCTGAAATAGAATTAGCAGGAGTTAAAAACGTAAAGAATGGTGGAATTGTTATAGGTTGTCAAGATGATACTGGTGTGTCGAAATTTAAGAAGCGAACTTACGGTTGGGTGATAAATATGAAATTAGAGATGTATCTAACTTTAATCCCAGAATCAGACTTGTTGGAATGACTGATAACTTTAGTGCTGAGGATATTGTGAAGTTTGTGAAATTTCAAAATAAGTCTCTGTTTAGCGATAAATGTAAGTGTAAAGTGTTGCAAGTTTCATCTACAAGGCGTAATAAGGATATATATCAGGCTGGACTGCAGGTAGACGTGGATTCTTACAATAATATAATGTCAGCTGGTAATGGTAAGCTGTTCGTTGGGTACAATTTGTGTGATGTCTATGATTCCATCGATATTAAGAGATGGTTTAGATGTAGTGGTTTTCATCATTTTTTTAAGAACTGCACTAATAAAATTCATTGTCCTAGATGTTCGGAGAATCACTTGGTTAAAGAGTGTACTGCTAGCACGCTGAAATGTATCAATTGCATCACATATAATGAAGAAAATGCAACTTAAGTGTGTTTTGACCATGAGGTATTCAGCTCTAATGACTATTTTGTTTATAAACAGAAAATATCTGAATTTAAGTCTAACTTACGGTTTACAAAATAGCAACTACCGTGTCCCCCATTTGACAGTATAGACAATAATGTCCAAAGTTATAATGTCCAAAACACTTCCCTAAATATGTATTATCAGAATGTACGTGGATTAAATAGTAAAACACATGATCTTCTTAATAGTATACATACTTGCTCCTATGATATCTTGGCATTTAGCGAAACTTGGCTTCAACCCCACGTATTAAATTCTGAATTTATTAGTGGCAATTACTCAGTTCTTAGAGATTACAGAAATTTATCAGCCACACCGGCCAATAGGGATGGTGGTGTGTTATTAGCTGCTAACAAAACTATAAAGCTTACCGAAGTTAATTTAGATTTTATTCGTGACACTGTACCTTTAATTGATATAGTGGGAGGTAGAGCAAAATTAATCTATCGCATATTCTTTGTTATTATAATTTATATCCCCTCTGGTCTAAATGTATATATATACAACCAACTATTTGAATGTGTCGAAACTCTTGAACATGTGTGCGAAGGCGATATTTTCTTTGTGGGAGATTTCAATATTTCTGAGTATCACGATTATTTTCTTCGTTGTGTACACACTGATCTGACACTTTCATTAAATACCTTTATTAGTTTTTAAGAATTGAGCCAATTCAACACTGTGGTGAACCGAAATCATAGACTACTAGATCTAGTGCTATCTAATACTCAGTGCAATGGCAATAAGTCTAGCGACCCATTACTTCCCGAAGATCCTCATCATCCATCTCTCAATATAGATTTAATTCTCAATACAACCGTGAAAAATGATACCTTTCCTTTGTGTAATAATGAAACTTTTAATTTCTGTAACGCTGACTTTTTGGGCTTATATCTAATCATTTAAATGCACTCGATTGGTCATTTTTAGCTGAGTCACGTCAATTTAGAATGTGAGGAATTTTATAACCAGTTATTATCAGGGCTTACGATTAAATCCTGAGCGAGTTGCTCTTAGGTTTAACTGCTTGATCAAAACATATTTTACTCTATGAGCGAGCGCGAGATGTCCGAATAGCGACGCAAATGCTCCTCGACGATTAAATCCTCTAACGATTGAATCCATCTACCGAGTCGAAACCTTTAACTCTTATATAGTTTAACTCCTGGTAGCGAGCGACTACATGAGGATCTAAACCTCACGCAGCTCTTGTTGTTTCACTCGCTAAAGGAGTAAAACCCGAAGAGCAGCAAGAGCGATGAAGTTTAACTCCTTGCTCGAGTTTAACTCTCTTATCGGCACCGGACATAAACTAGTTTAAAAATTAAAGAAAAAATTGGAAATGAAATAAAGTGTAAAGAACGAAATTGTAAAAAACTACGAATGGAAAAATTCGAAATAATTATAAAAAACCAAAATAGTTTATTAAACTTAAAAAATTAAAAAAATATGTATTAAAAAAGTAGAGTTAACTAAAACATATTGATAGGTAATGCAACCTTTACAGGGACGTCCCATTAGGTGGTGTACAGATCAATACCGTAAGGTGGGGTGAAATTTATATTTCGCATTGGCTAGATATTTAATTCGAATTACGCGCTTTAACTTTATCCAAGTAAATCACATCCACCCCAAAACCTTTTGTGGTATTTCTGGCGTAGTTTGCTTGTTAAGAGAACAAGGTAAGATTTTCTTATGCGATTTTTCAATCACGTTGAATATTAACACCAAAATTGTTGTTATTTTTACTCCGTTAAATTTGCTGTTTATTAAGTTCATTTATAAACCATATTTGGTTGATATTTAATTCAAATTACGCGCTTTAACTTTATCCAAGTAAATCACATCCATCCCAAAACCTTCTGTGGTATTTCTGGAGTAGTTTGCTTGTTAAGAGAATAAGGTAAGATTTTCTTATGATATCTTTTAATCACGTTGAATTTTTATTTTACTCCGTTAAATTTGATTTTTATTAAGTTCATTTATAAACCATCTTTGGTTTATATTTGAGATAAATGTTCTGTATAGTGTAGAAATAATCTCAAATGATGAAAAATTGTTTGGCAATAGCGAAAATATATTTTTTCATTATTCGCCCGCCCCACCCCGAGCGCCACAATAACCTCAACTTTCCATAATATCTCTCTAATATCTCCAATAGAGATATTGGGACATAAGAGCTTTAGTTTGAGGGTTGTCGTGTTCGAAAAATTGAGTTGTGCGTACGTAAGGGTCTAAAAGTTGGGTTATGGGGTCACTTTTCGCCCACTGTAACTTTAAACTCGATGTAAGTGGAAAGAGCAACGGCCACTGAATGACTAAAAACTTGTGAAGCATATTGACTCTCATTTTTTTGAAATTATTCGGGTATAGGTAGGTGTTCATCGGTTAATTTCGGACAAGTCGGTATTCTTTGTCATTATTGTAAAAAGTGACTAGGTAATATTTTCTAAGGTAGAACACGTCATTTTACTAACTAGTAGTTTAAAGCACAAGTAACAAAATGTCAATAAATAACCAATAAAAAAAATGTGTCCTCTTAAGCACAATAGTTTCTTTAAATATCCACTTATGAAGTCAGATATTTTATTAAATAATCATAATTCATAAATTGTGAACCATAAGCCACATAAAATCAATAAATATAGGATCCGTCCGGTATAGCGAACTGCCCGCGGCTCATGAATGAACTTCAGCTTTACACTTAGACAGACGGTATGAGCGCGGCCGCCGACAACCGCTGAGGCCCGGAACGGGGCAAGGAGAGTGCATCAGTGGGTGGAGCTTAGAGTGGACCTTCTAGTTTTTTTATGTTCGGTGCCTACAGTAAACACGTAGTAGGCACGCTTATAAATGCGTAAATAACATGTGGAGTAAAACCCTGCAGCGCTGCTCGAGGTTTAACTCCTAGATGGATTTAATCGTACCATGGACTCGCTCCCGATTAGATCGTATCCTCTGCAGAGCGTACATCGATCGCGATAGGAGTTATACCTATCGCCTCTCAAATGACTCGCTCTAGGATTTAATCTCAAAAGGAGCGAAACCTTTTACTCGTAAGCCCTGGTTATTATATGTGTTTGAAATATATGTCCCCAAATCAATACCAAGGCCTAGAAAATATCCAGCTTGGTTTTCAAATAGTATTGTCCGCGATATAAAGAAAAAATCTATCTTGTGGAAAAGCTATAAGAGAACTAATAATCCTTTTACCTACAATAAATTTAAACATTTGAGAACTAAAATAAAGAATAATACTAAGACTGCTTATGATACCGGACTGTTATGACTAAGACTGCTTATGATATCTTACCGGTTTACAAAATAATATCAAGTCAAACACTAGACGGTTTTGGTCATATGTAAATTCCAAAAGAAACATGTCGTCTATACCCCATCATGTGATATATGATGATATTGAATATAATAAACCATTAGACATAGTGAACGCCTTTATATCGTTTTTAGAAGCGCTTATGCGATTTTGATGTTAATAACGGTGGTCACTCTTATGTACTCAAGGAAGAAAAAGTTTTGCAGGCCCTATTAAAATTAAAACCAAAGTTTACTAAGGGCCCGGATGACATCCCAGCTTTTGTTGTTAGGGACTGTGCGTATGCGTTTATTTACCTTCTTAAAATTATTTTTGATTTATGCTTAAGAACAGCGATATTTCCCGATCGCTGAAAATGATCTAGAATATGTCCGGTTTTCAAGAAGGGAGACAAATTAAGCGTAGAAAACTATCGCCCCATTACAATTATCTGAAATTTTGCAAAAGTTTTTGAAATTTCTTTATATTATAGTATTTATAGTGAAGTTCAGGGACAGATTACTAACTCTCAGCATGGGTTTGTAAAATGCAGATCGACAGTAATAAACTTATTTTCTGTCACCCAATTTATATCTGACTGCAATAGACGCAGGGAAGCAGGTTGACATCATATATACGGATTTTTCCAAGGCGTTTGACAAGCTTGATCACGAAATTCTTCTGAATAAGTTAAATACAAATGGTATATCTGATAATTTAGTATCGCTATTATTTTCCCACTTGACTACCAGGAAACAATACGTTGAATTTCGTGGCTTTAAGTCAGATCAAATCGCTGTTACGTCTGGAGTGCCTCAGGGGTCAATTTTGGGACCTTTGTTATTTGTTCTTTTTATTAATGATATTGTGTGTAATATTGACGTCAACTGCTTGTTATATGCTGACGATACGAAATGGTTTTATTCAATTTCGAACATTAATGATTGCCTCAGACTCCAAAATAGTCAGACTCCAAAATAACAACATACATTACTGGTGTAATATCAACAATCTGCCTCTTAATGTAGCTAAATGTAATATTTTAACATTCGGCAAGATGAACAATAAGATAGCTTTTGATTATCTACTTAATGGGTATATGTTAAATAGATCAGATGAATTTACTGACTTGGGCGTTCTCTTTGATTCGAAGCTTAGTTTTAATAAACATATTGAAAATATCGTTCTCTTCGCATATAGAAACTTGGGTTTTGTGATAAGAAATTCAAATGGTTTTAATGACATCCACTTGTTAAATGCTCTATACAACGCCTTTGTCAAATCTAAGCTGGAATATGCGTACCTTGTTTGGAACCCTGGAGATACTAAATATAGTATAAATATTGAAAACGGACAACGTCGCTATTTAAAATTTGCTACATATAAAATCGACCATGTGTATCCTGCCATTGGCTGTGATCATGGCGAGTTGTTTAACAGATTTTCCTGTCTTAGTCTCGAGGACCGCAGAAAACTCTGCTCTGTTCTGTTTCTACGCAAATTAATCCACAACCTGACTGATTGTCCGAATATCTTAGGTGTGCTAAATTTGTATGTACCTACAGTTAAAACACGTAACCATAAAATGTTTTACCTTGCTATTCCTTGAACAATTGTTTTAAAATTTTCACCACTGCACTTTATGTGCGAAACTTATATGTCTTATGCAGATCAGCTTGATATATTTCACTCTAACGTTGCACACATACGTAGCATATTGCCAAATAATGTTTACAATCTTAGGTACATAAATTTTGTACTTTTAGTATTGTTGTGAAAATTTAATTTTCAGTATTGCTTATGCTTATAGTTGTTTTTTTACCATAGGATTAAGATTATATTCAATGTATAATGTTCATTGTATTCAATTTAACTAATTTTTATTCCTTTCTTTGTGTAACTACATTATTCTGTATTTTCCCCGCCCCGTAAATGGTTTTTACTGTGGGGTGGTGTATCTAAATAAATAAAAATAAATAAATATGAGGTCAGAATTAGCTGATCAGTTAGGAATTTTGACATAACCTCAAAAAACACCTGACCAAAAATGAGAAAATTCCAAAGAAATAAAATAAAATATAAAAATAAAAAAAAAAAAAAAAAAAGTATAAAAGAAATGTTAAATTCTAAGGAAGAAAAAGTTAGAGGTATTTTTAAAGTTTCTGTTTAGAATAATACATTTAGAGTTCTTGATAAAGTTCTTGCTAAGTTTATTAAATCAGAGTTTTTTGTTTAAGTTCTTTGTGTAAAAATTGCCTTGTTTTTAGTAAATTATAAGATGTTCCGATATATCGAAAAAAAAAATCTGCGGTAAAATAGAAAATATTTCTTACTATGTAAAAGCAACATATTCTAAGATAGGAACTTTACACAAAGAACTCTAAACCCTAATAGTACTTGCCTTAGGAACTTAACAGTTCTCGCCTTAATTTATAATGGGTTTAAGTTTTTTTATTTATTAGATTAAGAATTCTTAGTTTAAGGTTCTTGGTTAAATCTTGCCTTAGATGTTAGGTTTAAATTTTTTTCTTAAAGATTTAAATTTATGTTTTGAATTTTTGGTCAGTTGTTAGGTGTTTTTTGAGGTTGTGTCGAAATTCTTTACTGATTCTGACAGATTCAGTTTCAGTGCCCAAATTATGTATAGATATAGCGATTAACCCATTTATTCTTTTTTATTCACTTGGTTCGAATTTTTCGGGCATTTTTAAGGTGCTTTTGAGGAAATGTCAGAATTTCTAACTGATCAGCCAATTCTGACCTCAGATTCCCAGCGCCTAAAATACGCATGAAAATAATGGTCAGCTCATTTACTTTTTTTATTTACTCGTTTGAGATTTTTCGGACATTCTTACGGTGTTTCTTGAGGTTAGAAAAAATGCAAGAGCCAATCGGACAAAACGGACATCGGATTCATGTT
This sequence comes from Aromia moschata, assembly GCA_029963805.1. Lineage (NCBI taxonomy): Eukaryota > Metazoa > Arthropoda > Insecta > Coleoptera > Cerambycidae > Aromia > Aromia moschata. Next base: position 293,361 of record JAPWTK010000070.1, read on the forward strand.
CAGAGGGTCAAAATGCATGGGAATACATAGATCTATTATCTAGCACTCGACTTTTATTTTTTTTTGTCTGCCTATATAATTATTAAAATTTATGTTCAAAAATTGTTTTTTACCTATTTTAAATAAATACCCTCTTCAACTCCCTCACCCCCCTACCTTCACATTTGTAAACTTTGTCCAAATTTGAGGTCCACATCTTGCTTCGTTTGAAAATTACCAATAGTATTTTGGGGTTGGGGGTTAAATTACCGCTATTTAACCCCTTAACCAATTAAGCTCAAAATCAATCAGGCCGAGACGAGAGAGTGTCACAAGTAATAATCAAGACATATTCATTATTATTCATTATTATTCAAGTTATCGTTATTCGACGATAGCTTGAATTTTATGGTGTTGGATTATCGAGTTTATACTGTACTTTAAAATATATATTTATTAAACCTGTACGACTGTAATTATTTAATTGTTTAGGATATGTAGATTATTTCATCAGCGTGCAGGTATGTACATAAAAGAGACTCAAATTTCAGCTATGCTCCACTTTTGATGATGATTTTTCTGTAATTGCTGTAACATTCGGATTAAATATAATTTCTCAGAGCTCATATTCAGTAAAAAAAATGCTGTTTTCGAATGCAAAACTTCGAAGTATTAAGTATTAATGAGATAAAATAATAAAATATAAATATGAGAGCAAGTGTCTACCAATTTCATTAACAAGTAACACTGCTCAACGGTCACTCACCGATTTAAACGAAACTTTGCAAATACTAAAAAATATTGAACCCCTTTTTTTCTTCCGGAATATGCTTTTTAGGGGTAGAAACCACCCCTAAAATGTGGTAAAAGCAAGAATCGCCGTAAATGAAATTAAAACATACCAAAATAAATTACAACATAAAATTTAATATGATTTATAATTTAATAACATGTATTGAAGTACATAAAAATGTTTTATTTCCAAAATCTTAAGTGGCTTGTTCTTCTTTTCTTGAGGACGTCTGCTGCCTGCAAAAGAACTTTTGCAAATCTTACCGTACTACAAATACTCAAATTGCTTATTAAAATAAATTACATTCTCTAGAGAACTACACAAAATTATTCAAAAATATTAATTTTTAAAAATTTGTTTTTTGGAATTGCCTGCCATTTTTTAAAAATTAATATTTTTAAATAATTTTGTGTTCTTCTCTAGACCTCTAGAGAATGTAATTTATTTTAATAAGCAATTTGAGTCTTTGTTGTACAACAAGATTTGCAAGATTTGCAAAAGTTCTTTTTGCAGGCCGCAGACGTCCCCAAGAAAAGAAAGGCAACCCGCTTAAGGGGTTAGACCCCTCTGGAAAAAAAAAAAATCGAATTTTTTTTTGCTTAAATGTTGTAAAAACATCTTAATAATGATATCCAAAAGGAATTATTGATGGGAAAAATGTTTAACAATTATTTTTAATCTAATTTGTGAACCAACTATGTCGCTCCAAAATGTTCGAAAATACCGCTCTACTGGTATTTTTAGGATCATATTATACAGTAAGCGGCATCGGCAGCCTAATGCGTACATAGGTGGATATTAAATACATATTAAATGATACATTTTTATGTCATAGTTAGGCGAATTTACTTGGGCCGGGGAGGCTTGGTTGTACATAAAGCTAAGTGGGGGGTCTTCTAGCGTAGGGAGCGGAAATTTTAACTCAAACAGCCCTACCGACAAACCGGATGCCTTTCATACGCCTGCGCTAGCGATTGGATCGCGATTGGTTCTCATCTCATGTTTACATCTACTTAACAAAGAAGTTAAATTATCAATTGCCCTTCATTCAGCTATGTACGCAATAGGATTCCGCTTACTGTATAGCCTAGCATTTTGGAGTACCTGCGGCCCGATCGATAATTTGGAAATGATGTTATATGATCCTAGTATAGCAGACTAGAGGTAAAAAAAATAACAATTTTTTGTTTTTTTTTTTTTAATTTTTTTTTAATAAAAAATTTTTAAATTTTACGCGTTTTCTTCGAAGACATGTTTTTCAAACTGGTGGGCAGTATAACTCGCGCAATTTTTATCCGATCGACTTGAAAATCTGATTGTAGCTTTTTAAATAAATTGTCTAAAGCGGTACACGATTTTTTCGATCGGTTAAAAATTACGGTTTTTATAAACAAATTAATATCGTTTTTTTCGTAAAATTTGATTTTCTTTTTTCAAACTGCTGGCATTTTGCGAATATTCAATATTTTACAATAATTTTGTGTATCGCTTTAGAAAAACTCATATAGATAATGTAGATAATGAAAATTTTTTTTTGTTTTTTCTAGTAGCTCTTAAAAAATTGCTGTGTTGCCCACCGATGGTCAATAAAAAAAGCATATGTGTTCGATGTGTATTTATGACACCATTTTGTATTTTTTATTGTATTTACTTAATAAAGACCTAAAATAAATTTTTGATTGCTTTATTAGTAGAGCAGAAAAAAATTCCCAAAGAATGCCTTGATTTTTCGCACTCCAGAGGGGTCTAACCCCTTAAGATTTTGCAAATAAACAATTTTTATATGCTTCAATAAATGTTATTAAATTATAAATCATATTAAATTTTATGTTATAACATATAATTTGGAATTTTTTAATTTAATTTACGGCGATTCTTGTTTTTACGACTTTTTAGGGGTGGTTTTTACCCCTAAAAAGCATATTCCGGAAGAAAAAAAACAGGGGTTCAATATTTTTTAGTATTCTATGAGTGTGCAAAGTTTCATTTAAATCGGTGAGTGACAGTTGGGTAGTGTTACTTGTAACATATCCGAAAGTACATATGTTTAATTATAACTATACTAAAATTGGATGTTCTAGCTACAGCCGTTTTTACTCACAGCATAGACACTCTGTCATGCATTGGCACCTCAGTTATTGTTGGAGATAAAAAGATGGTTAAATGGGGAAAGTTTTAGAGGATTTCATGACCTCTTTTCTGATTTTTCTTACGGGCGTCATATCGAATTTTTGTGTGGTTAAAATAGTGCTCAAAATTTGTTTGCTTAATTTGTTTCTGAACGATGCACCACAATGTTGCCTCGTGCGAAATTTAAAAAATATAACATATGTTTTCTAAGTAAGCAATAATAAATCTCATCTAAACACTTTTGGCACCGTTTTAAAACTAAATTGACTACTCTTCTCAATATGTTTCGTTTAATATTAACAAATGTATTTGTAACCCATTCTTCTAAAATTTTTACATTTTCTGGGGTGCCTATATTTCATTTTGTGTATGCCCCAAATACAAAAATCCAAACGACCCGACTGACATCTGGCTGGCAATAAAATTGTCCCAGAATTTCAAATCATATTATTAAAAATTCCCCTTAAACATTGGATCACTAGTGCGCTATTATGCGCTGACAATTATTATGCTGAAACCAAAGTTGATTTGCATCTTCCTCAGTTAGACCGAGAACTACTATTTATTCTTGGAACATGTGGAGGTAGTTTGCACCGTTCAATTAATCAATCAAATTCAGTTTTAAAGCTCTGCCAAAAGTGTTTAGATGAGGAGGGATGTCACATAGAAGAATTTATGTAGTTAACGTTAATAAATAACGTTTGTAATTTGCAAATTGTTGCCTACTTCGAAAAAATATATTATATATTTTAAATTTCACGGGAGGCAATAATATGTTTTTCTTACCATTGTGATATACCGTAGAAATACTACTAGAGCACTATTTAACCCATAAAAATCCAACATAGCGCCCGTAATAATCCAAGAGCATAGTAATTTTTTCTACCTTGAAGACCTACACGATTCTAATGTTTTATAATAATCGATTCGTCATAAAAACATGTCCCCAAAATGACAACGGTGCCAGTGCAAATCCTGCCGAAAGCATTTTTTTATTAATTAATAATTGGCCCTTTTTTCAAATATGTACCTTTTGTTACCTACACACTTCTAAAAAGTGCTTTTTAGAAGTGTGTAGGTCATTCTATGCATTCATATGAACACTCTAGTGTTTTTTTAGAAGTGCGTAGGTCACAAAAGGTATATATTTGAAAAAAAAAGGGCCAATTATTAATTAATAAAAAATGCTTTCGGCAGCATTGAGCTTCTTGGACTATAAGAAAAATCAAAGTAAATAGATTTATCTCAGAAACAAATGACAACAGACCTATTTTGAAACCGTCAACGAAAGCACCTTAAAAAAGTGTCCTGACAATGTACTTTCTAAACTATCACAAATTCAGTAATTAAAAAGATGTGGCACATTTTCTAAAACGTACCTTCTTAGTTTTTTTTGGATTATCTGGAAAATGATACATCATGATAAAACGCGAAGGGGTAAGTAATACAGTCCTCATAAACTTTCAACTTTTATCCATCTTTCTATCTCCAACAATGGTCGAGATACTAATGCATGCATAACCACTTTGGGACAGACTGTATATACATACACACATGTATACTTGTGTGATGTAGATATTTTAGCAGTATTAAGCACATTAAATTTACAGTACGATAACATTTATTGCTCTAGCAAAATGTTCTAAATAATAATACATAACTTTGTCTTTTAAATATATACTTAAATATTAATTTTACTTTATTCGGTATTTGATTAAAAAATATATTTGATCGGATATTAAAAGTATAACATGTTTGTCGTTCTATTTCATTTGCAGCAAACGTTGTTGAAAATATTTAACTTATTTAATAAGTTAAACGCAACTGCAGCTCCGAAAATAGTTTAACTTTGCTGTCAAGTTTATTACCACGAGAAAGGCAAGGTTACATTTGATTCGGTAACAGAAGTCACTTTCTCTGGGCAATGCCCCTCTTGCAGAAACAATTACTTCACCGGTTATCCCAAGACATCGATCCGGTAGGACTAAAATGCACCCTCTTTATATATAACACGGATTCGGCTATTCCATCATACATACTTCCACGGTCCTCGATGTTGCTTATAGTATGTATTAACTTGCAAAATACCACTTAGAATTAAATGTATGGAAATAACAGCGCGCCCGAATCAAGTATATTCGTAGGACGTCAGTAAAGTACAGTTATCTCGTGACCTAACTGCTCAATTGGAGAGCGTAGCAGAAGTGTTTATGAAAGAAATTTAATCTAAAACCAATTTCCTTTTTACCGTGTATAAACTTTCGTTGCCATGTTAGAATTCGCCAAATGGGTATTTTTATTTTTTGGGATATCACTGGTGGCGCTACAATCGGTCGGACAGCATCAGAATTATGTGCCGCAGGGGTCAATTGAGGACGCTAGGCAAGGTAAGTGGATCTTCAGTGGTGTAGTTGTGTGGATTCTTTTTGTTTCAAAGTATAAATATTTCAATTCCGTGATTAGTAAAAAAACACGTAATTTTTGAACTAATGTTGCCTGTAATCTTTACATTAAATATTATAGGTATTAGTATATACTAGAAAATAGCATACGTACTAATAAGATACGTGTGGGAAATTATGAAAAAACTACGCTTAATTTTTTATTTTTACTTTATTTTGTCAACATGATAATTGTTTCACCACACAGTGGCTTCGTCGGATGTGAGTACAATATTAAATTTACAAAATATTCAAATAGTTTATATATAATAGACAGATATCTTATTACTTGGATGGGTCAGTAGTTCAGAAGTTGTTAAAATATGGTTGGGTTTTCCCTAAATAAGGAACACATTTTGAATGCGAAGAATATGTCGCTAACTGATAGTTTAACAATTGTTTTTTTCATTTATTAATATCAATGGATTTCACCTAATAAATTAAGTTCTCTTCTTCATAATAAAGTAATCTTTTCATAATATAAAATTTTGAATTAGTCATAAAACGTATGATTTTCTACTATTACATGTGCGGCATAATTAGAATATGTCTTTTTTATTACTGTAGCTTATTTGGCGTTTTTTCATTCTCTTATTGAAGTTTCTACCGGTTTTTCTGTAGGTATACATCGGAACATTTAACTGCCGCATGTTAGTTTATAAAAATGATTTTTGCTGCTTTTATAAAATTGAAGCTATTGTCAAGTAACTCCTGGTTTTGTAAACAATATATAAAAAGTTCAGTGACATATTAATAAAAAGTCAAAATGTACTTAATAAAATTCAATGAAAAGAGTACCTAATCACTAATTAACTACAAAGGTGTAGATACGTGTTCATGGTGTAGATGTAAAACTAATTGCTAATCAGTAAAACACATAATTTTCTTTAAAGGAAAATAATTTTGCCTAAATTGTGTAAGTACAAAGTAGCATTATTTGTATGTACCTATTTATCGTAAAATTAAATTTTAAAATACTCTTTTATAACTGTTACATTTAGGTATTTAATTTTAGCAAATATCTGCCTAAAAAAAGAATCTCGAAATTAGTAATTATTTTGTATTCAATAAATTTTCAAATAAAAAAAATCTAGTTTGGCGTCCAGAAAACTACGTCTAGCACATAATATTTTGACTTGGTAAATCAAAAAAATGCTCCGCCTATGCTTTCACACAGAACTACCAGTTTATAGCTACGGTCTGATTTCCTGTTTTAGTCGGCAACTGAGATATGAAAGAAAATGTTTCATTAAATGCTCAAGTATAAAACTTAAGTTAAAATAAATACATTTTTTTTTCTCTAACCGTATTAATAAAGTGACTATATCACGTGAGTCTATATTTTGTTTATATTTCAATATATTAATTTATTATGTTCATCACGAAAAAATATATTTCTAAATATGTTTGTAACAACAAATATATAATTTTTTTGATTAACACACTTTATTACAGACTACAGTTACGTTTTGCGATTTTATACATGTGCGTGATGTTTGTTGGGCATATTACACATATGAACTCGTAGATCGATGGAAATTCCATTAGCATAATTTAGTAAAAATGGATTATGCTTGTTTCGCTATCTTTTCATTCTCCAAACTGTTTCGTCGTCAAGCACAGTTTTATAACAAATACTATCACTATAACAATAAGCATGAATATCCACTTTCTTTCAATACATTGTACTTCCATATTCTGTTCTACCTCATTAAATTTAAATCGATTGATCAATATGGAAGATAAAAGAAAACTCACAAAATTATTCGTACTCATCCAAAGACTAAATAAACATCATGAAATCCCTAATTATAGATATTAGGAAGTGCTATGGTTTTTTGAGGACAAGCAATTTTCGTTCATCGCACAAAACGTCTGTTATTGGAACCTAAAAAGTTAATTAACTAATAAAAAAAAACTTTTTCGTTCCGACTGACTGGTGAACGAATAATATTGAATTGTAAATGAAAAACTGGCGGTTCGTTGATGACCTGGTTATATGGCACTGGAGCTTATATGGCATTCCGTGGTGTCGGGAACCAGTGTTTGATGATGAAATAATGGAGATATTACACTTAAATATTTTACTGAAAAATCTTGTACATCGAGCTAGTCATTGAACAACGCCACTTATTGAACCTTTTATGAAATGAGATGGAATCACGGCTATGCAAATATATTTCAAGTAAATACATGAAAACAAAAAAATTGAGATTTGGAATGATAAATCTCCTGTCATCACTCAAAACTTCGTAAATAGTATGACAAGTCTTTTAAATGCCATAATTGATGCACGCGGTGGGCTTACAAATTTAATTAAATTGTACTTTAACTTTAGTTTTATTCATACTTGAACACTTCACCACTAACCCAGAAACACTTTTTTGCACTTGCTTTCAATACGCGTTTCGCCTACCATGTTGGCATCATCAGGATATGATGAAAACTTTAAAAGTTTTAATGCCAACATGGTTATATTGGCATAAAGTGTACAAATAATTTTGTTTTCTAATTTTTGAACTTGTTTCGGTATAATATATTTTATTTTTCTAATCTTTGTTCAGTGACCTCCGAACTAGTACAGTTCATTGCTTAAGATTTAACACGTTTTTTCACAAAAAATCATAGTACTTTCTATTTTCTACATTAGAATTTTTCACGTTAATTTTAATCTTTGGAAAGGTACGAAAGAGTTTGTGAGACTCTGTATGTATAGAAAGATAAGACATATCCTGCATAGTTAAATACCACATTTATGACTAAACCTTTTTTGTTTTTCATCAATCAAAATTCAAATAGTTGCCAAAAACATTAAATTATTTCCCGACCAAAAATTGGAAGAATGCGTTTAAAGCTAAATTTGCACTTTACAATCATATTTCAAGAATGTGTCCATAATTACATAGTGTACCTATTCTGAGGGAATTGTAGATGTAACTATCCCAACAAATATGCATTAAAAAACATAATGTATGTAGAGTAAAATACATACCTGTTCATATAGTTTATTCCAGCAGTATTGTTAATCGCCACTAAGAAATATGCCGTAAACATTGTTCGGTGACAGAAAAGGAGACGTTTCTCAATATATAGACTGCGTCCCTTAATGTTAACAAACGGTAAAATAATGAGTAGGTATGATTACGATTAACGATACTATTATTGGATAGTGGCCTTTGTGACGTAATGACGGCCACACCCACCTTGAGAATTTCGATGACAATTGGTTCTCACTCTTTCCATTTGCTAATATAAAGGGAATCTATCTTAAGAGGCTTTAATGTATATTTTTCTCTTTCTAGGACGAAATCTTCTCGACTGGATTGGACTGGGGACCGGTCCTGACACTGATCCGTATTTGGCGAAGACAAATGCAGCCTGCCTTAATGGAGATCTCGCTGAGTGTTTTAAATCTAGAGCACTCGTTTCGTTTGAAGAATTCTTTAATAAAGTAAGTTGTTTTATATAATTTGATATTACTAATCTGCATGATACATTTTTTTAAATTGAAATCAACTTTCTTTCTTAAAACTCATATTTTTTTTACTATTTGCATTCGCCGTTTTCTAGAGGCGATGAAAGTAATGGTTTAATATCGTAATAGAAAGTATTTCTTCTTCTATTATTCTTTTATATTTATATTCTTTTTTTGTTTGTATTGTTCTGACCACGTTTTAAGAATTGATCAGGTTTTCACTTCTTAGACTCTAACGTAAATGTGCTAAAACTCCATTTTTTTTCCATATTGTTTACTAAACTATACATATTTCGATTTCTACGTATTCGCATTTTATATATTTCATTATAAGAATAAACAGATGCGTAAACATCCACCACTAGTCATAAAATATCGACAAATAATCATGATGAAAAAAATCATCTTAATAATTTATTTAGAACTCCTCTGGAGTGTGTGAAGCTAATAATTCACTTATACTGGAGATGCAACGACTATTGTAAGATGGAGCGTGTTATTTTTGGTTTACCCCTTCATAGCTCAATAAAATCAAAATTAAAAATTGTGCAATGATTGAGTTGATGATACTATTAAGTAGTTATTAGTTACCTTGGATGGGATAAAGTTTAATGTAACCTATAGATTTTACAATAGTCTCATATTAAATATGCAAATTTTAATTATAATGTATGCAAAAAACCTACTATAAATCTTTTGCAGTTTTTCCACAAATCGGGATCTTTGATTATTGCCTATGAACTGGTGTCCCTGCGAACACTGTGTTGAAAAAAAATCTCTTTCAATTCGGCATTATCATTTGCGTTATTACTCCTACTCTCAGCTTCTGCATGCAGTTATTCATGTTGCCATAATAACCGTTAAGGGTAATTTATTTGCTCTTTTTTCGACAGAAACTTTAATTATAAATAACAAATAGCGACATAAAGTCGTCATTAATCTTGCGTCGACGCTGAGGTGATTTATTGGCAGCATTAATTAAATCCAAACAATTCGGTAACAGACCCCGGTGGTTTTTATCATTCGCTTTAAAACTTAGATTGATTTTAAAAATTGCCTTTCTTTTACTCTCGTTTCAACTCAACAAGCAATATAGTTTTTTTATATTGAGTTATAGTTAACTCTAATAAATTATCACGACTACTTTGTGGATTATGTTAATAATTGTAAAATATAATTTATGTTGACTCACGTCTGGTCAATACATATCGACAACTATACTTCATCTTAACAAGCCCTAAAAGTGAATGAATCAATTATCATGGATATTCTTGAAAGTAGGCGCGGCCGAACATTACATCGCATTACATCACAATGCATCACAAAAGTCATAAGATTATCTCTTATAATGCGAAAAGATTATCACAATTACGCCTACACTCTTTTAATATCTGTTAATATTATTCACAGGACCTATTTATAAAATAGGTACTGTGAATAATTGGTAAACAATTGTTGTATTGGTTCCTTTCTTGCTTATATCAGTGAAACGTACGTTTTTTTTTCGGGGCTATTAATATATTTATCATACTTTGTAAATAAATATTATTTGAGGTAAAAAAGACTTCAGATTAAGATTTCTATAAAAGAAAATATTTAAATACATTTTAGGTGCATTTTTAATCTGCAATTTTACATTAATTTAGGCAAGTATTAATCATTAGGTACTAATAATAATCATTTAAATATATGTGCATATATTCAGGGCTTACGATCAAATCCTGAGCGAGTTGCTTTTAAGTTTAACTGCTTGATCAAAACAGATTTTACTCTATGAGCGAGCACGAGATGTCCGAGTAGCGAGGCAAACACTCCTCAACGATTAAATCCTATAACGGTTGAATCCATCTACCGAGTCGAAACCTTTAACTCTTATATAGTTTAACTCCTTTGAGCGAGCGACTACATGAGGATCTAAACCTCACGCAGCTCTTGTTGTTTCACTCGATAAAGGAGTAAAACCCGAAGAGCAGCAAGAGCGATGAGGTTTAACTCCTTGCTCGAGTTTAATTCTCTTATCGGCACCGAACATAAACTAGTTTATGTTCGGTGTTATCGGTAATTATAATATCGGAAATCGGAATATCGTAAAAGGATTGACTAATCACAAAAAATTAAAGAAAAAATTGGAAATGAAATAAAGTGTAAAGAACGAAGTTGTTAAAAACTACGAATTGAAAAATACGAAAAAAATTATATAAAACCAAAATAGTTTATTAAACTGAAACATTAAAATATAAGTATTAAAAAAGTAGAGGTAACTAAATCATATTGATAAGTAATGCAATCATTACAGGGACGTCCCATTAGGTGGTGTACAGATCAATACCGTAAGGTGGGGTGAAATTGATTTTAAGGGGTGACTTTGATATTTCGCATAAGCTAAATATTTAATTAAAATTACGCGCTTTAACTTTATCCAAGTAAATCACATCCAATCCAAAACCTTCTTTGGTATTTCTGGCTTATTTTGCTTGTTAAGAGAACAAGGTAAGATTTTCTAATGATATTTGTTAATCACGTTGAATATTAACACAATAATTGTTGTTATTTTTACTCCGTTAAAATGTATTGCTCCGTTGCTTTTTATTAAGTTCATTTAAAAACCATCTTTGGTTGATATTTGATATAAATATTCTGTATAATGTAGACATAATCTCAAATGATGAAAAATTGTTTGGCAATAGCGAATGGCAATCAGTTGGCAATAGCGAAAATATATATTTTCGTTATGGGGTCACTTTTCGCCCACTGTAACTTTAAAATCGATGTAAGTGGAAAGAGCAACGGCCACTGAATGACTAAAAACTTGTGAAGCATACTTGACTCTCATTTTCTGGAAATTATTCGGGTATAGGTAGGTGTTAATCGGTTAATTTCGGACAAGTCGGTATTCTTGAAGTTTGTCATTATTGTAAAAAGTGACTAGGTAATCTTTTCTAAGGTAGAACACGTCACTTTACTAACTAGTAGTTTAAAGCACAAGTAACAAAATGTTAATAAATAACCAATAAAAAAATATGTCCTCTTAAGCACAATAGTGTCTTTAAATATCCACTTATAAAGTCAGATATTTTATTAAATAATCATAATTCATAAATTGTGAACCATAAGTCACATAAATATCAATAAATACAGGATCCGTCCGGTATAGCGAACTGCCCGCGACTCTCGAATGAACTTCAGCTTTACGCTGAGACAGACGGTATGAGCGCGGCCGCCGACAACCGATGAGATCCGGGAAGGGGCAAGGAGAGTGCATTAATGGGTAGAGCTTAAAGTGGACTTTCTAGCTTTTGTGCGGTGCCCACAGTAAACACGCAGTAGCCACGCTTATAAATGCGTAAATCACATGAGGAGTTAAACCCTGCCGCACTGCTCGAGGTTTAACTCCTGGAAGGATTTAATCGTACCATCGACGCGGCTGACTCGCTCGAGGAGTAAAACCTCTAGCGTATCGCTCAGGTTTAACTCCCGAGGCAAGCTAAACGACCTAAGTATGTTCGAATTCCATCCCGATTAGATCGTATTCTCTGCAGAGCGTATATCGCTCGCGATAGGACTTATACCTATCGCCTCTCAAATGACTCGCTCTAGGAGTTAATCTCAAAAGGAGCTAAACCTTTTACTCGTAAGCCCTGAATATATTAAACACATAATAGGCCTAAAAACTTGTGTTTCAGTGACATAAGCAACAATGGAACCAATACAGTAATTTTTTATTTATTTTTGACAACAAATTCACGGCTTACTACATATTACATCATATTGTCGAATATATTATTTTTATATATTTAATGCATAATATTTCCAAAACCTGTGATATATAAAGTATGATATATGTTATATATTTGTATATCAGAAGAAAAAAGCGGAATTCAACAAATACAAAAAATACGTATAGGGCGTTCTATTAAAAAAAAGTAAGGTTAATTAACCAGCTGCTACATTTTTCTTTGTTTTTCTGACAGTATATTCTGAAATTTCAGGAAAAATAATTTACCACTGTAAACAATTTTTTTTCGTAGCTTTAAAAATAACGAAGAAACGGGAGGGTGGGAATTCTTGCGATCTCACCCTGTACATACTGAGAAGAAATATTTTCGGCAACTAGTGTCGAAATTTCTAGCGACATATACCGTGTATGTAAAGCCGACATTGGCCTGTTATGAAAAAGGACAAACAGAAGTGAGACGACAAATAAGAAGCAACCGCATACGCATCGAAAGTAATGAGGGAACAAGACCGGCCCTCTCACCCCACTACGTTAGGCGTTAGAACAAGAAGTGTAGAATTTGTCCTTTTTCACAACCGGCCGATGTCGGCCTTACACATATTGTATAGTGAAAGATGCTCTCAGACGTTCTTTTCTCAAGAAGTACAAGGTAGTACAATTGTTATTGTTTTTTTTTTGTTGGACCCTTAATGATTTAAATAGATTTTCCGTTTTTTTTTTTTGTTGAGCTATCGCAATTTTTTATGCATCAGATATTAAATTTTACCCCTTATTGTTTTCGTCTAAATACAAGGTTTTATTTCATTCCTCCGTAACTGTTGGTCTATCTGTGAGTAACTGACTCAAAAACTTGATTGAAAAATGTTTTTAATTTGAATACACAAGAGATGTTATTGCGCAACAAGTTTAAAGATAATAACAAGGGTCAACGTGGCTCGTGGTATTTTTTATAATATAAACAGTGGCGGTTGGTGATATTTCAGTTAACCATATCTTGAAAACGATGCATGGGACCCACTTCACTTTTTTAGGTGATGACAATACACCTCTTACACAAAGGATTTATAGTGAGAAAACTGTCAGCAAAGTTTGCGAAAGCATTTTCAAAAAAACTGCAGAACACCCTGGGATCTCAGTAACGCTCTGTGGAATATTTGCAGTATATTTTTTTCATAATGTAAAAACAAATATAAGGAGAGGTCTTTCGATTTGTTATAAAACATTTTTTTTTTCAAAAAGTTATGGCCATTTTAATTTTAATTTTTTTAGGAACATTTTATTTCCCAAAATTAAAATGGCCATAACTTTTTGAAAAAAAAAATTGTAACAAATCGAAAAACCTATCCATATATTTGTTTCTAGATTATGAAAAAAATATATACTGCAAATATTCCACAGAGCGTTATTGAGATCCCAGGGTGTTCTGCAGTTTTTTTGAAAATTTTTTTGCAAACTTTGCTGACGGTTTTTTCACTATAAATCCTTTCTGTAAGAGGTGGTCCCATGCGTCGTTTTCAAGATTTGGCTAACTGGAATATCACCAACCGCCACTGAATATAAACCAATGGCAACACTTTGTGTTGCCATTTTCATGTGGAAATAATGGTACCATTGTCTTATATAAACTCCCCGAATTAGGCGCCATTATCTTCATGGCTCAAAAATTAAAGGGGAGGGGGGCGGACTTTATGCCCTCACTGTATATATTCTAAATATTTACTAATTAGAAAATTAGAAAAACTGAGATTATTTAAAACATTTTACGCAAAAATGACAAAAAATTCTACGTGTCAAGAAAAATTTGAAAACCTAACATTATCTATGTCAACACTACAAAACAAAAGTGGCCACTATTTTAAAAATAAAGTAATACTGATACCTAAATTAAAACTAACTGTTTGTTTACAGCCATCATACCATCTGAGTGACAATGCTAGAATTTTCCGACTTCCTGAATCACATTTACGTCATTTGGCGCAGGAGCCCTATGAATATGCTGAAAGTGCACGTGCTGATGAGCCAGAATGGGATCAACTTGTTAAATTTGGTATGAGAAAGGTACGTACTGTTTTATAAAGATATTAAGAGGACATTTTAATTTGAATATGTTCTTTGGAACAAGTACCACAGAAAACTCTTGAAAATATGTTGAAGAACTGAAAATATTTTTTTTTTGATTACAAAAAAATGTAATAATCTTGCTGAAATCTGTGTAATACACGGATGTATATTTTAAAGACTTTCAGATAAAGATATAATATTTATGTAGACAGTGAAACTTATTGACTTACTGACACTGAAACTTAGTTAGTGACACTGAAAATTGTTTGATATACATATGTATGTAGGATGGAAATCTGGAGACGTATATTTATGGTATTTTATTGTTTTCTTTTATTGTTATTGTTGATTAACCCAAAGTTACAAAATGAATCAATGGTAGTGAATCACTTACAAAATTAATCACTTAAACGCAGTGGCGGTGCGTGATATTTCAGTTAGCCATATCTTGAAAACGACGCATGGGACCCACTTCACTTTTTAGGTGATGACTATACACTTCTTACAGAAAGGATTTATAGTGAAATAAACCGTCAGCAAAGTTTGCGAAAAAAATTTCAAAAAACACTGGAGCACTCCCTGGGTTCTCAGTAACGCTCTGTGGAATATTTGCAGTATATTTTTTCATAATCTACAAACAAATATAAGGAGACGTTTTTCGATTTGTTACAAAATATTTTTTGTTTCAAAAAAAGTTAAGGCCATTTTAATTTTGGGAAACAAAATGTTCCTATAAAATTAAAATTAAAATGGCCATAACTTTTTTGAAAAACAAATATTTTGCAACAAATCGAAAAACGTCTCCTTATATTTGTTTCTAGATTATGAAAAAAAAATATACTGCAAATATCCCACAGAGCATTACTGAAAACCCAGGGAGTGCTCCAGTGTTTTTTGAAAATTTGTTCGCAAACTTTGCTGACGATTTTTTCACTATAAATCCTTTTGTAAGAGGTGTATAGTCATCACCTAAAAAGTGAAGTGGGTCCCATGCGTCGTTTTCAAGATATGGCTAACTGAAATATCACGCACCGCCACTGCTTAAACGTAGTGTTCATAAAAATACATAACCATTGATTTCAGTATCTCGAAACACGTATCTCCTATACGTGTTTCGGATTTTTGCTATCGCAAATTTCTCGAAATTTATAGCCTCTTGGCAGTTTTCCTTCCAGGTAGGTCCGAGAAATAAATCTGAACTTTGGATTTTTAAATGAAACACCCTGTATATCTTTGTAAAATTTTAATTTACAATTCGTTCATTATTAAAAATCTATTTTTACTATTACTGTAAGAGTAATTTTTAATTTCAACTTCATTTAACTCACTTTTTTTCGAACGGGAATATCCCAAACACATTGTGTTTTTAAAACATTTGAAAACTCCTCTTCTCAATGGTACTAAAATTAATAGGATAACTATTTTTACATAAATGGTATTTTTCGAGTACAAACTTTGACACCTTTGAGATTTAAAATACAAACTGAAATTTTGTAAATAATGTCAAATAAAAACTAATTATTTTGATATCTCCTTATCCAGAGCGAGTTGTAAATTGAAATTAAATAAAAATATACATGCCATTCCATTTAAAAATCAAAAGTTACTATTTATTTTGCGGATCTAGGTGGCTATGGAAACACATGGAAAATGCTAAAGATTCCAAAGGTCAAGCTACTTGCAGCAGTGAAAACGCACGTTTCTTTGCATTCAAAAGTTATTGAGTATACTCTATCTTCGTAGACATTCGGGTGACTGAGATACTTATCCTTTTTCATCGTAAACGACAAAATACAAGGTCGCTGATATGTATGGAAACGGTCGATTATCTCCTAAAGTAAGGTAGCTAGCGAAAAATGTTAAGACACAAACGTTTTAGGGTTTTTTAAAATCTATCACAATAAAGAAAAATTAAGTATACAAGATCAGTCAAAAAGTCATGACGAAACAAAGTTGCTTTTTATTGAATGGAACACCCTGTATATTATTCCATATTTCAATTCTTCTCAAAATTATAAACAAAATTCATATAGCACATCGAATACCTAAATTTAACTGTTTTCGAGATATCGTATTTTGAAAATCATTTTCTTATAAAGTATACAAAAAATATTTTAGTTTATTAAGTTTATAGTCCATCAAGTTACCTTTGAAGGTTTCTAGCTCCATAACAACGCCGCTTCGTTCTTTTGTCTAACAGTGATGATCTTGACAACACATGTCAAAAATACATTTAGTGTAAATTATTTTCGCGCAAAAATGGCACGTTTAAGTGAAATCGAGCGTATTGAAATTTTAATGATCATAGGATATGGTGATAGAAGACGAAGTTTTGACCAAGTAGTGGTTATTTTTAATGAATTGCATCCCGATCGGGAACCTCTTTCTAAATCAACCGTTTCAAAAACATTGCAGCGTTTTCATGAAACTGGAGGTGTCAAAGATCGACCAAAAAGTGGAAGACCAGTAAGCGTTACAAACGAAGAAAATTCTTTGAATGTCATGTTAGATGTGGTGGAAAATCCAATAAATTCGACGCAACAGAGGGCTGTAAATCATAACATGAGTCGATATTCCATTCAAAAAATTTGCAAACGTGAAAAATTCCATCCATATAAAATTCATATGTTACAAGAGTTGAGTGAAGACGATTTTGACCGTAGAATCGAGTTCTGCGAAGTTGACGAATCTACATTTTGTTTAAACGGGCACGTAAACCGACACAACTGTAGGTATTGGTCAGACCAAAATCCACATTGGATGAAGGAAGAAGGAACACCCAACGACCACAAAAAAGTAAATGTTTGGTGTGGCATTTGTATTTCCGTTTATAAAAGTAATTTTATAAACGGAAATTTGACCTCTGAACGATATTTATTACTTTTGCAAGAGCGTATTATTCCAGAGCTTAGACGATTATTCCCGAACAATAACAATCCCAATTTACCGGCAGAACAAATATGGTTTCAACAAGATGGGGCTCCTCCACATTTTGGACGTTTGGTACGGGTATATCTAGATGAAACCTTTCCTGATAAATGGATTGGACGCAGGGGGGCAATTGAATGGCCAGCTAGGTCTCCCGATATGACCCCACTTGACTTTTTTCTGTGGGGTCACATAAAAAATGTAGTCTACAAAAAATAGGCCGCAACTCAATAGGCCATTCCTCCCAACACACTTTTAGATTCACTACAAAATTTTGTTCAACGAATTCATTACTGTCAGGAGGTAAATGGTGAACACTTTGAGCACCTTATAATAAAATAGAATTCCAAAAAAAAATTATTTGTTGTTTATTAAAACTTGTTTTCTCTCTTTTTTTTTCTGGCATAACTATTATTTTCATAAAATTTGAAATATCCAGGACATTCATTAAAAAATACATTTTTTCGTTTCATGCATTTTTATCAACCCTGAACAATTATGCTTTTTTATTTTCTGTAAAAAAATAATAATTAAAATTTAATCATCCATATCTTCCACCTTGTGTAATTTTCATAGTAAATATCCATCATTTCGGGCTTTTCCTTTAATAAATTTGAGAATAGTAAAAAGTTATTTTCAAAATTCGATATCTCGAAAACGGTTAAATTTAGGTAACGATGTGCCATATGAATTTTGTTTAGAATTTCGAGAATAATTGAAATGTGGAATAATATACAGAGTGTTCCATTAAGGAAAAAGAAACTTTGTTTCGTCATGACTTTTTGACTGATCCTGTATACTTAATTTTTCTTTATTGTGATAGATTTTAAAAAACCCTAAAACTTTTGTGTCTTAATATTTTCCGCTAGCTCTCTTAATTTAGGAGATAATCGACCGTTTCCATATATATCAGCGACCCTGTATATTCATTCTATAATGTTTGAAGAAAATTGTTTTTTTTTTTATATAGGTACACATAATCATTAGAGCAGACGAATTATGAATACGAATATGTTGTACGGTTTCCCAAGATTATACTGATGTAGAAAACGAGTAATTATTTACGTCAATTCTGATTATTTTTTTAGTGTATTGGACCCTTTCAGTAATTAAGAGGTCCTTTGAATTGTTTGTAGACAGCTCTTCGAGTTCTATCAGTAACATTCACATACCATTATGCAACCTCAGTAAAATTTTGTGGAATCAATATTTGTACATTTGTCACCACTCTAATGAACATCTAATAAACACAATCTTCACATATTTTTATAAAATTAAGCCCGTAACTTACTGTAGAAAAATTGCTCAAGATGATATTGTTTAAGTGATACATTTCAAATTTAATTTACATTGTTAATAATAAATTAAGTGTTATAAGAGTTATATTTAAATAAATATAATTATTTCAATTAAAAAAGACGAAAACTTAACAATCAACTTATTATTAGATACTAAAAAAGGTATTTCTATTTTAGATAGAAAGATTTTTAAAATCTACGTCAATTGAACTAAGTTTTGACGATGAAGTTACGCAGAGAGGAAGATATTCTCCACGTTTTATAGATGACATCGTAGGCGAAATAGACGTAATTGAAGATAAGAAGGATTCTCTCTTTAGTAAGTATAAGTAATAAAATTTACAAACATATATAGCACAGCTTGGATCTCTGTTAAATTTGATGCAAATATATAAAAATATCCAATGTGAGTATTGAATATTTTCAGTTGTATTTTAGGCTAAAATGTGCGTGTCGATCTGACCACAAACACTGTGACACCTAGAACCACAAAGTTTTTATTCTTTTAGTAGGTACATAGGTGAAAGAAATTATTTAAAAAATCATTAGACTTAAATATTCGTTATGATCTTTCACTTTGATGCAGATTTGATTTGAGATACAACACTTCATCGACGTTAACATAAAGCTCTATAGTCAATTATATTATTTAGTTTCAAATGTGCAAAAATTACTGCTAAAAATGTTACTCCTATTCCAGAATAAATCTGTAATAATTAGTATATTTAAAAAAAAGTTAACTATGGAGAGCAAGAGAAAAATGATTAGACGATTATAAAGACTTCAACAAACCATGATTTAATACATGACCATTACCTTCACTTTGTATCAGTTTGGTACAAATTTCATTTGAGATACAATACTTAACCCATGTTCATATAAACCCTCTTTGCAGATATAGTCAATACTATTATTTAGTTTCAAATGTGCAAAAACTATTGTCAACAATTGTACTCATATATATAAGAATAAATCTGTAATAATTAGTACCTATATTAAAAAAAAAATGAACTATCGAGAGCAAGAGCAAACGATTATAAATAATTCACAAATCATGATATATACATGATAATACATGGTCATTATCTTCACTTTATATAACTTTGATACAGATTTGATTTGAGATACAGTACTTAACCTGTTTTCATATAAAGCTCTATGCAGATATAGTCAATACTATTATTTAGTTTCCAATGTGCAAAATGTGTTATATTAGATACTAAATAAACTGACAGCCTTAATCATGTATTTAATGAAATGTTTTAAAGCTGTAGTTTATGGAGTAAGCTTAATAGATAGCGTATTAAACGTATTGTGATTCTTTGTTTTATTTACTTGTTCGTTTGTTTTTTAGAAAGAAAACAGCTGAAGAAATTATTTATTCCACTTCTACTCATACTCAAGATATTTAAACTTAAGTTGCTTTTGTTTCTACCACTTATTCTTGGACTAGCATCATTTAAATCAATTCTAGGATTTCTCGCAATTATTATTCCTGGAGCAATTGCCTTCTTTAATATCTGCAAACCGATACTTAAGCAGAATGGCGGTAAGTATTGATATAACTTATTTCTTATTACGGAAAACTACGAGTAAAACATTTTCAAACGGCTCTATAAAACCATGCTTTAACTTTAACAGAAACCATTCTTATGCAGGGCTTTTAAATTGAGTAGAGGAAACTTGAGAATTTAGATGGTACAATAAAGCAACTGGACATGTACTACTACGTTATGCTGAACATGCTTTTGAAAATTCAATCCAAATTTGAAAGACTGCAGAAATCATCACCAAAAAAATTACAAAATATTTTGTTTGTACCTATAAACACCATTGGGAAAATCAGTTATATTATGAAAACGAAATGCACCGCACCAATAATGCAAGTTGCTCCAAATTAATTTTAACAAAAAATAACCAATCAAAAAAATATAATACAATATCCATATTCTCAAATAGGATATGTAACGTATATGCAAAAAAAGTAAGATATATAATTTGTTAATTGTTTAGCACGCCAGTTTCAGCCGCTGTAATATATTTCCGTGAGAGGTAGTGGGTAAATATGTGGGTATATATTAGTATGTAGTTTGAAACTTGTGTTGTGCATTATCATTTTGCGTTATAATTGTATGTAAAGACTAGATAAATAATACATATTAATAATTATATGATGAGGTTTTAACGAAAATTACGATGTATTAAATAGTAATGTTAAAATATTTCTTGTTAAAGTTAATTCTTGTTTTTATTTCAAAATTAAAACAGTATTGTACTATAAGAACAATAATACCAAAGGGCCAATAAATCAGAGTTAATAAATCATAGCACTTACCTACCTATCTCCGAAATTTGCTAAAAAATACAGTTTATAAATTAAATAATAAGTTTATAAAAATGAAAATATCAAAAAACTTTTCTGCGGTAATAGAAAGTGTGAGTATATAAAAGTAATACCAGTGGGTAAGTATATAAAAGTAAGTATATAGAAGTAAAAGTAAAGGACGTTTTAATTACTATAGAAAAACTGCTGCCTAATGAATCACTACTTCCACATCTAATTCTTAATTATTATTAACAATTATCATCTATTCTTAATTTTTAATGATTGATTAGAATAAACTCTAAAAAAATTGTTTGTATTTTTGAAATTGTGAAACATAGATATGAGAGATATAACATTAATAATCCATATGACCTTTACGGTTTCAATAACCAACATGATATATACGGTGAATACGACCGTTATGATCCATGTGACTTTGACAACCAACGTCATGTAAGTCATAATCATTATTTAATTGGAAATGAGCATAGTAAAATTGAAAGTTGAAGCGTAATATTTGAAAGTGATATTTGAAGGCTTCAGCCCTCTCAACCCTATAAATCTAAAACCTTTAAATTTGCAAACTCTATTATGTTGCAAATGTGTATTAAATTTGAAATGCTTTGATGTCTTATATCGTTTGCGAATTACGTGTAGACGAAAAATAAGTGTATTAACCCCATTAATCCCCCAACCTTTTAACTCATTAAGCTCAAAAACTAATTATATCTAAGTATTTCAAATTTCAAGTGGATATCTCAAACCGGTCTCAAGTTATCGTATACCCAAAAAAAAGTTAACAGAGAGGCAGACAAGCAGAACATTTTTTTCGCTTAAACTTAAAACTTCTACGTTTCAAAACATTTAGATTTTAGGTCTATTTTCATTTATAATTAACATATCGATATATTTTGATCGATATATATTTTTTTATTTTTCGGCGATACTATACTTTCACTCATCTACATAGTTGTGGGAGTGCCTAGTTATTATAGGTCTTTTCTTCTGAGAAAAATTTCTGATAGTTCCAACCGTCAGAAATATTGGACTAGTTTTTAACTCCTTCAATTTTCACTACAAAACTCAACTCCAACTTTCTATGGTTGGAAGTTGGAAACTATCACAAACTGCTTCTGCGAACAGAGCTTTTGTAAACTAGTAGGTATGCCATACTGTTATTGTTTCGGTCGAATTAATTACAGAACTTTCATACTTCGGAATATATCCCCCCGAAACTATGCAACATACCACACACTTCTGTTCCGTGAATAGAATCCATACATTTGGATTCCTTCTACTAATACATTATTATTATACGCATGTTTACATACGCATGTGTTAAAATAAGAAGTTGATAGTTCTTTGATTTAGGCATATAATATAATTGTTTAGATTTGAATTTTATTCAATTTTTTTTTCGCAGATTATTTATTTTTTCTTTATTCCTTTTGTACATCACAATCATAATGATGTACAACATGTTATAAAACATGGAAATATGTGCTGTAAATTCAGTCTCAGATGTTATCAATTATTAAATACCAACGTGTGTGTATTAACATTAAATTTTGTAAAGGCTGTATCTTGTTATCACTTCAGTTAATATTTTTCTTTACTCTTGTTCATCATCATCCCTGCTCATAATAATGCATCATGGAAAAACGCAAATAGATATTTTGTTTTGTTCTACATGCTTTTACCTACGGAGATTTCTGTGCCACTTTACGATAGCAGAGATAATCTACACTCCTTCTGATATAGATTTATATCAATATAATTTCTTCCAATTACTTTGTTATTGTCAAATATTTTTCCGGAGAAGAAAATAAAACAAAACAAAATCTAAAACGACACACAACCTAACACATCGAAACATTACTACTCTACACTCGCGCGCATTTTGCCAACCATATTGACATCATCAGGAACAGATTAAAACTGATGACGCCAACATGGTTGGCAAAATGCTCGCGTTGAGTGGAAATCTAATGTTTCGGTATTAGTGAAAAACTGTTTAAGTATGTGTGTGTGTGTGCGTGCGTATTTAATTATACATCATTTTCGAGTTTTCGTAAGTAATCTGAAAAATTGAAGACGATAATTCATCCAGTGGTTTCAGGAAGAAAAAGTCATATTAAATGTTTTCCTAAATAGGTTAGTTCTTGAGGATCAGAGGATTAATTTTTTTTTAGGTTTTCTTGAAAATCTCTGTAGCAGAATACAATTTTCTTTTTAAAATGCTCTCTGTCACGTACACACCCATATGGAAGGCATGTTAAATGTTTTGGTTATTATTATTATTATTTCGCCGACTTTATAGTCACACTTCTCAGCGTAAACACTGGGAAACATTCACCCATTCCTGCAGCAGACAGTGATGGCTTGATATCTCATCCCCGCCTCCAGCAGAAATTAAGCTCAGGCGAGGGGAGGAAATTCATCCTATCCCAAAACCTTTCTTACAATGTGACAAGTTTGTAACAATATTGCCTTCTGGCCACTTCTAATGATATTATAAGACAGTCCTAATGTCGCGATGTAATGTTGGCGAATCTGGTCGTCATCACTCCCTCTACCTATTACTAAGGCGTACGTCTCCACCTTCTCCAGTCTCCACAGGCGCTTCAGCTCGATTGATAGATTTTCGTATTTCGCGATCTTCTCCCCGTTCAGTCTTCTGAATGTTGTGGGTAAGTGGCACTGCGATGTGGCACTTGGTGGCACTCCCTTTTCGTTGTTCCTTGTTGATCAGCACAATATCTGGTCGGTTGAAGTCCACTGTTCGATCGGTGATTATTAGTCTGTCCCAGTACATCACGGCGACTTCCGTTTCCAGCACAGCTTCCGGGTTATATTTATAGTATGGCGGAGCAGTCGAATACAGGCCATACTTGAGGGCCAGTTGTTGGTGGACCATCTTCGCAAGTTGGTTGTGCCTGCCGAGATATGCTGACTCTGATAGCACGGGACAGCCTCCTATTATGTGTTCTATAGTTTCGCCTGCAGATCCACATTTTCTACATGTCTTCGACGTCGTCTCTCAGGATATTCTTCTGGTAATTTCTTGTTTTTATAACCCTGTCCTGAATGGCAGTCAAGAAGCCTTCGGTCTCGTGGTACAGATAGCCGTCGGTAAGCCATTTTAATGAATTTTCTTTGTCGATGTGGTCTGACTGTAGCATTTTTTGGAAAACGGCCCTGCAAAGCATGTTCCATCCACTGGGTCCGGAGCTCCTCTTCTGTTGGTATGTCGACTGGGATAAGTTCGCATCCTAGGCTCAAGGGCGTGTAACAAGCGTTCTCTCTTGCTACTGCTGTTATTAGCAGGTCCTTGTTCGTTAGCAGTTTTCTTCTTAAGGAAGCTTCTTGATTAAGGCACTGATGTTCAGTAGACTTCTCCCACCTCGTCTTCTCGGCAGGTAGAGTCTGATTACGGAAGAGTTAGTATGTAAATGCCTGAACTTAGTTAGGAGCCGCCTGGTAAGTCGGTCGAGCTCATCAAGCTCAGTATCGGACCACTTGACGATGCCTAAAGAGTATGTCAGCACTGGGACAGCCCACGAGTTGATGGCATTGATTAGATTGCCTTCAGATAAAAGCGTATTTAGCAACTTTGTCACGCGGCTCTTGTATTTCTCTTGGAATTCTTTCTTCAGTTGTGTGTGGTTGATCCTGCCGTCTTGACACACTTCCAAGTAACGGTATTGCTCTTCCGGTGGTAGTTGATGGATGTCGGCATATACCTCTGGATTGTTACGAGGTGCTCCCTTCACAATACACAATGTGGCACACTTATCCAGGCCAAAGGACATTTTTATGTCGTTGCTGAAGGTCCTAGTAGTTCCAATGAGAGCCTGGATATTTGCCTTGGTCCCACTGAATAGTTTCAGATCGTCCATGTAGAGCAGGTGAGTGAGTGTTGCTCGGCTGCTCATCTTGATCTTGTACCCAGCTGTTGTTTTATTGAGTAGTGTAGATAATGGATTGAGTGCCAAACAGAACCAAACCGGCGAGAGTGAATCACCTTGGAAGATTCCCTTCGATCTCAACTTGACCTGTGTTCCCTCCAGAGACCAAAATGTTTGTTTTCCATGACTGCATAAGATGTTGAAGAAGAGCTCTTATCCGAGGGCAGACTTTGTAAACTTCGAGGACTTTAAGTAGCCAGTCGTGAGGTACCGAGTCGAACGCCTGGCTGTAGTCGATGTAACACATATGCAGGTTTCTTCTTCTTACTTGGGCTTGCTTCAATACCACATCGTCGATTGTCAGTTCATGTTTACACCCCGCTGCGCCTCTGGTGCATCCCTTTTGTTCTTCCTCAAAGATGTTGTTTTCCTAGCAGTGACGATATATTTTTTCATTTATGATAGACGTGAACAGCTTATATATTGTAGAAAGACACGTGATGGGTCTGTAGTTCTTCGGTTGTGCAGCATCACCCTTTTTTGAAAAGCATGAACGTGTTGCCTGTCATCATGAAATCATTTACGACATGTGGATCGTTGATCGCCTCCGTGAAACACTTTGCCAGAATACAATGAGATGCAGGTAGGTGCTTCAACCAGACATTGTGTATCCCATCGGGGCCTGGTGCTTTCCAGTTCTTGTTCCTCTTGATTGCCGCGGTTACGTCCTCTTCTGTAATGATTCCGACAGCCATGTGGGTGAGATATTCGTTGTGTGCTTCAATTTCCTCAATCCATGGCGCGTTCTCGTTGTATGTGTCGGCGTCACTCCATATAGAATTCCAGTATGTTGTGAATCGCACTGGATCGATTTCTGCAGGTTGTTCTTCACCCTGTTCCTCTAAGCTCCTCAAAAACTGCTTTTGGTTGTTCTCGAACTCAGCATTATTATTATTATTTCGCCTAATTTATAGTCACACTTCTCAGCGTAAACGCTCGGAAACATTCACCTATTCCTACTGCAGACAGTGATGGCTTGATATCTCATCCCCGCCTCCAGCAGAAATTAGGCTCAGGCGAGGGAGGAAATTCATCCTGTCCCAAAACCTTTCTAACAATGTGACAAGTTTGTAGTACAACTGCCTTCTGGCCATTTCTAATAATATTATAAGACAGTCCTAATGCCGCGATGTTTTTGGCGAATCTGGTCGTCATATTATTATTATTATTATTATTTTCAGCGGTACCAGTGGCGTGCATGTGAGTAGTCCCTAAATAATATAAGCGCTGACCAAGTATTGAAAGTAAATAGTTATTTAACAACTTATTTTGGCGACAAAGTGTGACAGTAGTATTTATGATAAAACAAGCTCATTCCAAAGGCCACTACAATCTTGTTAATGTGATTTTGATTGAAATGACGTTTTCCACCTAAACTACATATTAAAAAAACAGAGGATTGGTGATGTACATATTTAACTCATAAAATTGTATTGACTACCCACATGCACGCCCCTCTTAGTCTTGAAAAAGAACATATATTCTATCAAGATGTGTAACGATCAAGTGACAGCAATTTAAAAAAATTTAAGATGTTTCAGAGATCTTCGAAAAAAAAATAGCTGCAGAGATTTTCGAAAAAAAAAGATCTTAACGCTTTGTATCCTAAATCATTTGAAGAAATATCTCTAGTTTTTCAGATTGCATGGGAAACATCCTGTAGTTTTGATAATCATAGTACCACGAAACACGTATTAAGTTTAATGAGGTTTTAATTTTAATACTAAGCATTACGTTAATATATCATATGCCTCAGACCACGAGTCTCTCGTAGTCTGGTGCAGCCAGTATATTTATTTGTCTTTTACATTACCCTACAGAAGTTGATACAATTTGAAGAGAGAATTTAAAACCGTATTGTTTTAGGTAATTTTTATGGTGGGCCCCAATACGCCCCAACGGGTGTTGTCTACCAGCCACATTACAAGGAGCCCGATGTTCATTACTCACATGAGTACAGCGAATATCCGCCACACTCTTCCGGGATTCACTACAGAGAAGACAATTCGCCCAAAATCTAGCATACGGTGGATGGAGTCAATATCGAAGCAATGAGAAAGGATTGAAGCTCAACCACAACCTAAAAATCCATTCTACCGGACTCATAGTACATTATCTGTTAGATATTATAGCTTTTAAGTAATTTTTATTTGAAAGTGTAAATATTTTTTTATTTCTTTTTTTGCAGTATTTGTATATATTTAAGTGCGTATTTATTTATATTTATTTTTTTCATTGTTACTGTATATCATTCATTTATATTATTATAATTATATTATCATCTTACATATTACATTACTCATTTTACATATTCGTAGCATAGGTATATATGAATACCATTCGTTTGTCCTATTTTTGTTAAATACTAGCTTATGGAAAATAAATTAGTTCTGAATAGAATATGAAGGAATTAATTAACTGAAGGAATAAAATAATTCTACAGGTGGTTCGAAAATTACATCAACAACGTTTGACTGCAGGTTAAGGGTGTCAAATAAAAAAAATATGTTTTTATATAATGTCTTTGGTTTTAAGTTATTATAGATCTACAAAGGTAACATAATATTTTTTTAGTAATAACTTCATGGCGGCTTTGAAGATATTGCTAAATGTTGGCTATTTTATCTAATTGCTTTGATCACCATTTTAGTTGAAAATATTGCATCATATGAAAAGTTTCTTGGGCATGTAATTTTTTTTTTAACTGTTATTCGTAGTCCGCCTCTTCACCTAGTTAATTCAATACGTATATGGAAAATAAAAAAATATATATTATGATATACAATGTGTTCCGATTTGTAGGTGTACAAGCTAATAACTTGGTAACCAAAAAACAAATGAAAACCCAATATTTTTTCCGATTACTCTAAAAGGGGATGCAATCTATGCAATCTAAGCTATACTGCAATCTATATTTTTGCCAAGTAATGCTTGGCGTGCTATGATATTTCTCGAAAAATTTTCTACTTTTCAGCGAAAATATAATATCACTGGAATGTTCAAGATCCTTCAAAAATGCCTGTGTACCAATTTTGATTAAAGTATATTATGTTTTCAGCAATAAAAAATTGACTTAATCGAGTACGTATTTGTTAAAATAGAAAAAAAGTACTGTTGCAATTTGACAAAAATTTATTAACAATAAATCAATAATACATAATAATAAATCAAACATAATAATAAATCACAAAACATAAATAATAAATCACACCAAAGAAATTGACATTCTCCCTCTAAGAGTCCCTCAAGAGAATCATCTCACCTGGCGCTTTACCCACTCAGCTATCGCCGCGGCACAAAAGGTAAAATTGTAAAATTATTTATGACTCTTACCTTAGAGCAACAAAACTGAGACAAATCATATACATATGTAGATGTAAAAAATATGTTATCTCATCTAATTTGTGAGGGGGGGGGGGGGAACTTTTGTGGTCACAAATGGAAACAGATTCAAAGAAAACAATCGATTTTATTAGATGCGATTTTTCGATTGAAAAATTGCAATTCTGAAAAAATGTTGACCGCAACAAAAAAACAGTGAGTGACACAAACGCTTTTAGGGTGAAAAAACTGTATGGGCGTCAAATTTTTCGTTTGTTTTGTAATTACAATTGTTCCCAAAAGTCGTCACCGTCCTCACACAACCGAAAAATACCACAGGAAAAATTTTCCGAATTTTTGTTATGTAACTGCAATTTAGTGAAAAGTAAAAATATAATCCCCCAATCATAAGATCTTAAATATAAAATGTCATGCAAAAAGTTCTGCCATTTTTTTACAACTTTTTTTTTTCTACAATATTACTGTCTTACACGAGTTACAAAACAAAGGTTTGACATTGTCTTTTTAAAAATTTATTTAAAAATACAAAATGTTAAGTGTAAAGTAACAAAATTTTTATTGGTATGCGGTCGGGCAGAGCCTCCGGCTACGACTCTGGATGTCAATGCACGACTTGTGAATTTCCGCGTTACCGATAGTTTTAATAGGTCGGTTGCTGACTAAGGGTATTGCTGAATCAGGGGTTCAATGTACATAACTCACGCTTTTGCACAATAATTTGTGGAATACATATTAGTGCCATTAATATAGACTAGCGTTTTCATTTAGGAGAAAATATTTTTTTTTAAATAAAGCCATTTGCAAGGAAAACTTGTGGGATAATTTTGCACTATTTTGTATTTCCGAATTTTTACTAACAAACTGCCATTTGGTGAAAAAGTCTAAAAATATAATCCACCAGTTTAATATCAAAACTGTTCTGTGGAATAGTAAACATGTATGTATTGTTGAATATGTACTAAATTCCATAAAAAAACCGATTTAAAAAAAGCATCTTACTTATGCAATGCTTTGTCTGACTTTAAGGCCTAAATTTAAAACAAAACAAAAATGTTCTTTGTTATAAACTGTACATATTTTTCTTATAAATCACCCCAATGTCCATCCATAGTTTTTAAATTATGAGATATAAAAACAGGACAACTTTCTTACAAGTTAATTTTATAGATATTGTATACAGGATGTTTACGTGTATTTATGTACAAATCCAGATCAAAGATGTTTGATTACACTCTTTTTGTTATAAAGGGCAACTAAAACAGTTTTTTTATCCTACCATCGCTTTTAAGATGCAGCTCATGGCCTGCTGCGATTTTCTTTACACCCCTGAAATTCAACATAACCATTTATCGATTTTATTCAAAATCTTAATCCATAGCGGTAATCAGGCCCCCTTATAAACCCCATATGCGAAATTTGAACAAAAAATATACAAGGTATTTATTTCTACACAATCTTAAATTTGAGTAAAATATCGATTTCGAAAGTATAAAAAAATGTACAGGCCATGGGGCTACATATTAAAAACGACGGTAGTGTCATAAGCAGCAGTTTTAGATGCCCTTTAAAACAAAAAAAGGTTAATCGATTATCTTGAAAAATATGGATTATATGGACTTGTACATAATTAAAGTAGACACCTTGTGTATAAATTATTCGGGTGTCTACGAAGAGGTCTAAGGGTATACTAAATAATTTTTAAATGGAAAGAAATGCGCGTTTCTGGTTTCACCATTGAAATAATAATAATAATAATAATAATATGCCTTTATTGAGTAGAGTAAATCATACATTTACAATTTCAAATAGGAAAGTAAAAGGCGAAGTCTAGCCGGAAAGCTACTCAACTTAGCCTTTGTAATAGTAAAGTAAATAGGTATTAGTCACAAAGTCAGCTCCAACAACTAGTGTTTGATATGAAATTTAGTACACTCAAAATTTGAAAGAAAAAAAAAGAAAACCTAGAAATTTATACAACCAAGACAACAAAATTAGATTGTTAAGATAACAAAATTAGAAATTTAGTATGTAACGTGTAAAACAATATATATAAACACTTATAAATAATAAATAGAAAATACATTCACCAGTACCAAAACAATGGAAAAATGAAATTAAACATTAGTTAAACTACATGCCATTAGAGGATTGCAAATAAATAAAATATTTACATATATATAAGAAGTAACTAAGTTATGTCACTCGTTTGTTGACGAGATAAGAAGTGTTATTGTGAATTACGAAAAAAGTAGAGTTTGACATTTTTGCGAAAGCTGTTTATAGATAACGCCTTAAAGTGGTCTTCAATTTTGTTATATGTGGTTATCGAGTTATAAGAAAAAAGAACGTCTGAATATGGCTTTATTATGTTGAGGTAGTGACAATTTATTTATATGTCTAATATTAACATTACGGACATTTTGAAGACGAAGTAAGGTAAATTTATCGAGGCAAGGGATATAACAAATACCGCAATAATTTAAAATAGGTAATACCAAAGCTTCACATAGTTTTTTTCTCAGTTTAAAGTTTATTAAGCTTATGTTTGCATAAAGCAGTTTTAAAGCTATATAAGACCTTTTTATTAACAGATTAACATGATCTCGAAGATTTTCATGAAATATTATTCCTAAATTTTTGATTTTGTCTTTATCATTAATTTTTAAATTTAAATTGGATTTTACAAATTCCCTGGATTTTTTGGAAGCAAAACAAATAACTGCACATTTCAAAGGATTGAGTTTCAAGTTGTTTTCTTTAGAATACCTAGCGATTGCGTTTATATCGGCATTAAGGTTATCACATGCACAAACATATGTGTTATATGTTTTGCTATAACTAGTAAACAGTATTTTAACATGTTAGCGCTTATACCATCACTCCCAGTAGCATTAGATTTTAAATTCAAAACAATTACTCTTATGTCATCTATACTAGCGAGCTGGAAATTGAAATGAATGTCATTTTGGAACTTATGAGCTTCATAACGTAAAACTGTTTCCTCACAGTTATTGGGTGGGGTATAAACAGACCCCAGATAATTATTAATTGTCTCTGGGTTATGTAATTCTGCAGGGATATCAATATTTTGTTTTGGTTTTATATTTAAAGCGTTCACTGCTTGCCATAGTTCTTTTTTGTTTCCCTTATTTTGCTGAAATAGTAAATATGCAGCTTTTTCACGTTTGATGGTATTAACTACTAAATTTCGTAACTGTCAATTCAACTGTAATTATTCCAGTCATGCCAGTTTTTTGATTTTTTATAATTACTGAGAGCTTTATTACGTTCCTTCATCAATTGTTTTACGGTATTTGTAATCCAGGGTGCATATGGTTTAGTTACTAAACTACATAACCTCTCGGGTTACCGAGAGGTTATGTATGGCGCATGTTTGTAAAATAATATTAATATATTTTCAGAAAAATACGTTAATTTATCCTTATTAAATATAACTTGAAATACAGAATATGTTAGCGTTTGTCACACCAGTCAATGAGTACATTAAAATCGCAAACTAACATGTAGTTCTGAATTTTTGGTATATTGTTAGGACCAGAACCAATAGTGTAAATCCAAGTTTACAGATTCGGAAGACATGTGCTATCTTCGTGGTACTTAAAAAACCGCTAAATTTTCGGACTTTTTTGGGTTTTTTTGATCATATCTCCTAAACTATGCGTCACATGGAAACAGCCCGTCTAAGCTTTTTTAGAGCAGATTAAATTTGCTACAAATACAGTCAAATAATACTCAAGATACAGCAGGTTGGAAATTGGCCATTTTTTTCAAAAAAGTGAATTTTTTACTTTTCGTCAATTTCCGGCTTAAATATCGGAGGAAATACTTATCCTACGATGAAAGTCGTATCAAGAGAAGTTTTAGTAAATTTAATTAGCATTAATTTAAGCGCAGAACGACGCCGGTAGACGGTAGAAAAAAAACAAACAATGGGAAAACTCCATTTTCACAAATTCGACCTCAATAGTTCTCAGAATGGTTTGAGGGTAGTTATAACGAAAAAAAAAACATACCAATCTAACACAATATGTATTAAAACGCACTACTCATGAATATTTACGTACAATCTTAATAACAGTAATCTACAACAATAGTTAAAATAGATTAAATTAAGTTCACTTAGTCCATTTCGAAGGTGGTTGTGAATCTTCTATTGTCATCACGGGCAGTGGATCGTCGATATCGTCGTCGTTACAATCCCATTCTTCGTCGATCTGGATAATGGCGCCGTTTTGGCAGGAGACGCCAGAACAGAATTTGCACATAGAAGAGCATCTGAGTCCTGCTTTCAGACATGTGCAGCCGTCTCCGGTGCACCCTTTCTTACACTGGCAGGAAAGAATTTTGAGGGTGCCACTTCGCCAATCATGGTAGTAGGTATGAGCCCCTGTTCAGTTCTAGTCCACCCCAACTGAGTGGCATCTCTATCAACCCCCAACCATTTTTGAATCTGATGGTAAGTTCGGTAGACATGGAATGCCGCACTATCTTCTGTTGGAGGCAAGCGGGCCAGGTCAAACTTAGCAGAGGCGGCCATTTTCACAAAAATGTTGTACCGCAGGCTATGTAGATTTTTTACCTTGTAGTCTCCTCCGGACAGAGCTACAAGACACTTTGCTACTGCTATGGTCTCGTGGGTCGCAGTAGGTTGGAGAAATTGTTCTGCGATAATTATCATTTCGGGATATTTCTGAAGAGCGCTCCACAGTTTATTTTTCCCGTACCAGGAAAGGGCAGAAGTAGTGTCGCACCCTGTGAACGCGTGTAAAACAACACAAATCCGGGGGAGAACTCCAACTCTCCCCAGTTGAATGATAGTGGTTCCCAAGCCATTAAGAAGGACTAGGAGATCCACATCCCATCCGACGAGTAACACTGATTCAAAAGAGGTGCTTTTTTGGAGTGCTGTTTTAATGATATCACAGTCAGCATCCTCTACTGCCCGTTTCGTCTCAATCCCCTGGCTTTCGAAGGCGGAGCGCAGCAAGGCAATCAATCGTCGTTTGTTGCTGTCATTGGCAAGTAACTTCTCCTGAGGCATTTTGATGACAGTCGACTTTTCAAACATCACTTCATTGCACTGAAGAGTACCATACTCTTTCTCGCAGTTCAGCAGTTTTCGTGTTATTCAACTCGCCATCCTCTGGATGCCCATCGAAGAGGCTATATTTCGTCCAAAATGATAGAACGTGTAACTGATGGACCTCGTGAGAATCGCCCTCACTGCATTGCGGTGCCAAGTTACCTTGTGTAGTAGGTATCCACCATCTACTACAATAAAGGTATTGGCTCCTACCAAGATGTTTTTTTTTTGTTAAAACTACCCTCAAACCATCCTGAGAACTAGTAAAGTCGAATTTGTGAAAAATG
Source organism: Aromia moschata (assembly GCA_029963805.1). NCBI lineage: Eukaryota > Metazoa > Arthropoda > Insecta > Coleoptera > Cerambycidae > Aromia > Aromia moschata. Next base: position 327,229 of record JAPWTK010000070.1, read on the forward strand.
CAGTTTTCCCATTGCTTGTTTTTTTTAAGATCATGAGATAAGAGGTGATAAAGTATCAATTTTAGTAGGTCAAAATGTATTTGATATAAAATAATTATAGTTTTTTATGCCTACAAATAGTCAAAAATTAGTAAAAACCCATATATTTTAATTTTCTTCATAAAACCCAGTTGTTGGCACCCATATACTAATTATTGGCAGGGGAATATATGCTAGTAATTGGCACCTCATTTATTGTTGGCAGCCTAATTGTTGACATGGGAGACATTTAAGGGGTTGATATTAAAATAAACAAAAAGTAGGTACCTATTTTTATTTGATACTTTTTTTAATATTAAGTCACAATTGAAAGATAATGCTCGATTTACATATGAAAAAATCTTTGAATAACCCTTTTTTTCTAAACAAAGAGCGTGGTATGTTCTGTTAGATTTCTGACACCTAATTCCCTAAACACCTAATTACAGAAAGTTATAGTCCGTGTACAAATAAAACACAAACCTTGGTAAACAAAGAAGTTTTTTGATTCGTCATTTCTGCATCTCGTCATAGAATCATCGTTGAAAAATAATTTTCTTTTGTGACTTTCACTGTTGCAATTGGTTTGTTTTAAAATTACTTCTGAAACTAATGTCAGCTTAACAGGTGAACTGTTACCTTCAACTTTGCTATTTGTATTCATGCTATGTCATATTCATTCTCGTTTGTCATGTCTGTTTATAATCTTTTTCTTGTATTTATTTCCATGGAACATTCTCGTTTGTGTAACAATAAGATATTTTAATTTCTATTATAGCCTTTTATCTTGTTTTTGTTTCTTTGACGAACTTCTTGTACCATTGCTTTTTCTAGTAATTTCTTCTGTGCGTCTTGCTCTCTTCAACTTATTTTCCTCTTTTTTCTCTCTTTTTTCTCTTTTTTGTCACTTCTTTTTCTTCGAGACTTTTTTCATATGCTGTTGAAACTAAGACAAATTTAATGATGTTCTTTCCGAATTTCGGTTACCTTTCCTTTCAGGAGTTTTTGGTTTTTGAAGGAAGTCCAAGATACTTTTCTTTTCTTTTCTCTCCTCCTCAAAATCCTTTTGTTTAGACTGAGCTGGTAGTGCAACTGAGGTTTCTTCTTCATGTTTCACAGTTTCTGTTGCTTCTTTTAATGTAACGTTTTGGACTATGTTTATTTTTCAGTGCTTCTTCATTGTATCGCTTTTTGGAATTTATTTGTAGTATTTTGGAATTTTCTTTGGAAGTAGGGTACTTTGAAAGAGTTTTTGCTGAAAAACAAGTTATTCCTTTCCAAGTTTAAAAAACTTGGGAAGGTGTAACTTACCTGGATAATAAAAATAATAAAACGTATAATTTGTATTGATAATTGTATTTAATTCAGAAATCATAGAGTAAACTGTTTAGTTGTTTTCTAAATAACATAGTCTAATATTTTGTGTTCATTGCAATGATTGTTGTGTGAAAATTGATGTGTGCCAATAATTAGTCATCTTATTTACTCGAATAAATCTAGTTGTTGGCATACGGGCCAATTATTGGAAATTAACGTTTTCATCATACCAATAATTGGCACCCTAAAAAAACATCACAACATTTGCACAATCTTGTATTTAACCTCTGAATAGTACTTAATACAGATTTAATTTTAATTAAAGAAACACCTTCAACAGTCGCTTACTAGTTAAACTATCAAATATCATAATTTTTGAGGTACACTTCTTACCGTTAAACGCTAAATTTCACACTTCTTGTGGCATCGACACAAATGTATTACAATTTCGTTGCTATCCTGGGCCTGCGCACTTGAACACTATATACATACCGTAACGTGGAATTGTCTGTATCTTTTTTTAACAAAACATACTCAATACTTTGGGGGAATATTTAAAAAATTGAACAAAACCTACTAAGGTGCCAATCATTGGTCAGATGCCAACAATTGGGTATTTTACCCTACGCCTTAGAGATTTTTTTATCGGTTATTCTAGTTTCGGGTTCTATTTGATCTTATGCAACTCTTTAAGCTGATGAAATCGGGATTGCACATGGTTAAAATGCAATATTTTTAAGACATATTGATTTAAGAGAGGAGATTTAACTTCCAAAACTGGTTCTGCGTTTTTTTTGTCATCTACACAATTTTTTGCGGTCCATTTTATCGTATGCAATCTTTTAAGGGTATAAAGTAGGTGTACAATGTACATGGTTACAACGCGTTAAGAATTCGAAATGAAGAACTCGAAAAAAATCCCTTTAAAGGTTTTTACGATCAAATAAACCCCACAAATGAAGTCACCGACAAACACAAGATCAACTGGACCCAGAAAATAGAGTAACCTACCAGGAAAACCGACTAAGAAACAGTTTCAAACCCGACCTTTTTTTAAGCCTTAAATGACATGTCAAAATAATCACATAAGTGCCACAAGGCGTGGAAAAATGCTTATAAGCTTTTTATTTATAAATATTTTTATTTTCCCATTTTTTTAGGTGTACCTTGAAGTCCCTAATAAAGTTCCTTATTTTGTTAAAAAATACTTTATTGACGAGTAGGTATATTTTTGAATAATACCCTAAATACTTTTCTAATATGACGCCACCATCAGTTTTTTTAAATTGTATTCAAAATTTTTAATTGAATACAGAAAATAACAGTTTTTTTATAGTTCAATGATAACATACAAGTGAAGAAGTTTCCAACGGAAAAAATGATATTTTTGCTGAACAAAGTTTTACTGAAATATTTTGTACTACAATCATTAATCTTCCGGATGATGCTATAGTTGTCGATTTACTTTTGACGATTCTCTGATCATAGTCACTTTCATCTGAAGGAATATATTAAATAAATGAATTTGTATTTTGAGCCAACCAATTGAGTATTTCTCGTGATATTCTATCTTTCTTTTAGGTCGTCAAGTTTTGTAGTTTCTGTAACAATGGGGAAAACATAAACTTTTAAGCAGAGAAGCCGAGTCACTTCAAAGAATTTTAAATGCAGCAAATTATTTCAAAGACAATTCCCACACTCTATGTGAAGTACAGCTTTCTTTTCTGAAAAGAGTTGGCCTATGCATTTAAGAAAACGGAAGATATTTCGAGCGTTTATTGTAAACATTAAATTAAAAAAATTGGACGTTTTCCACTAAACAACGAACTGCTATACTTTTCTCGACGCGTTTCGCCAACTAAGTTGGCATCTTCAGGAGACGATTAAAACTAAATTCTAGCCTACACACTTGCACTATTTATACTAAATTTGTTGCCACGGTTCACTGAACAGTAACTGTCTTTTTTATAAGAGCAAACAGTGGACTGGTGGGTATCGGACCATTGTCCTTATTCATTCTAAGAATCTGTTAGACTTAATGATTTCTAAACTTTCAAAAGCATCCAACTGTCTACTCTTTGTTACTTTCTAATTCATTTTAAATTATTTATGTCTATCCTATGGTTGTTGCCATAAGCGTGTTGGGGAACACAAGATTTTTCTGTTCTGCCATATTTCAAATGAGCCATGTATTATTTAAATCTAGTCAAAATAGATATTTTTGTTTGCCCCATATAATTTTGATCACAATCTTTACAACTTATTTCGTATATTCCTGACTTTTCGTTATTGTCGATTTTGTCTTTGGGGTTACCCAAAAGCGCCTGTAGTTTATTTTTTAGAATTATAAACCAAATTGATATTAATGTTTTTAAAAATTTTGTCTAGTCCGTGGGTGAATGTAGGTGCATTTGGTAACGAAGCAAATTTCGAATTGTCAGTATCTTTACGAAAAGTCGTGGAATTGTACAGGGTTCTCTTAAATGTATGCTTCCTTATTAACGTATCTATTAAATGGACTGAGTAACCGTTGTTCTTAGCTGTATTCTTAATTAGTTGTTTCTCATGTTCAAATCTCTCTTTACTGAGGGGAAATTTAACAAACGGTGAATTAGAAAATTAAAACTTGCCATTTTGTGTTGAAAAAGGTGGTGTGAATCGTTGGGACTATATCTAAGAGTCGCGGTTTCTTTCCTATATACATTAAACTCTAACCTATTTTCACTATTTCTAATAACTAATACATCAAAAATGGTAGTGGTTCATTGTGTTCCATTTCATATGTAAATTAGTAGGTAGTCCAAACTTTGCGGGATTGGGACACTTGGAAACAATGAGCATCATCAAACGAGACCAAAATTTCACCTTGCAATTGGATATTTTTGATTTTGTCAATGAACTCACTAGAATTTTTAACTGAAAAACTTGTTTGTGCAATAGGCAAATTTACTTTTTTTACAAAATCGACAATAACGAAAAGTCAGGAATATACGAAATAGGTTGTAAAGATTGTGATCAAAAGTATATTGGGCAAACAAAAAGATCTATTTTGACTAGATTTAAAGAACACATGGCTCATTTGAAATATGGCAGAACAGAAAAATCTTGTGTTGCCCAACACGCTTTTGACAACAACCATAGGATAGACATAAATAATTTAAAATTTATTAGAAATGTAACAAACAGTAGACAGTTGGATGCTTTTGAAAGTTTAGAAATCATTAAGTGTAACAGTAGAATGAATAAGGACAATGGTCCGATACCCACCAGTCCACTGTTTGCTCTGATAAACAAAGACAGTTATGATTCTGTGAACCGTGGCAACAAATTTAGTATAAATAGTGCAAGTGTGTGGGTTAGAATTTGGTTTTAATTTTTTCCTGAAGATACCAACTTAGTTGGCGAAACGCGCGTCGAGAAAAGTATAGTAGTTCGGTGTTTCGTGGAAAACGTCCAGTTTTTTGTTTCTACGCCGAAGATTCCAGTACCCACTCCAAGACAAATTAAATTGTTTTTTATATGCACACTGTCTTTTATAATTGAAACTTTTCTTGCATCGATATTGCGTCGTTCCATTTCGACTGAACATAACAATAATGAAATTCAGAGTATTGTACATTATTTTTTTGTAGAGAAACCATACGTATAACAAACATGTTACAAGAGATGAAAAATATTTTAAACAAATTAAACTATTCAACAAATAGAAAATTGTATTCATAGTAATCAGTTTAATAATAATATCAGAATTTTTCCCATAGTTATTACATCATTTTATAGAAAGCGTTTCTGAAATACACTTTAATGGAATCAAGTAATGTAACTTAATACTACGAAACCACATACTAAAAATGATGAAAATTAGTTAAAGCGTATAAGAGTTATAACATACAAATTAAAACTTGAAATAAAAACAAAACATTGACGCTGTCTAGAGGCGAAACGAACCTAGATATAAGTACTTTACCTAGCTTAGCTTATTTTTGTCTAAGGAATTTGTGGCTAAAGGTTATATAGTCATTTCAGTGATCCTTCATATTCCCTCTGTATACTTCTCCTGAAGTTATAGAGGATGGTATCATTTGACAGTTCTCCATGTTACATTAATAAAGTGAAAAAAAAGGGAAGATATCTGTACTTAGCAATAAAAGTACGATATTGTTCTACAACTGCAGATAACCCCCTACTATTTTGAGATGCATTTATTCTTTTCCAGGGAAAAAGTTTAGCTGAAGGAGATCTTGCAGAGAAATAATATTTTCATTCAGAATCTCTACTCTGAAAAACAGTAAAAATTAAAATCTGATTTCACTTTCGCATAGAAACTAACTAATAAAACGAAATAAGAGTAAGGCCCACCGCAGACGACCGACTATCGGTCACCTACAATTTTGTACAGACAAAATTGTAGGTGAACAACACGTTTGCCATCTTCAATCCATAGCTTACTGTGATATTATTTGAGGGTAAAAAAACTTTAGAGATTTTTTAGTAGGAGAACAACGAAGCCACTATGTTCAGCATATGACGATGACGCTACTAAGCGTCACCATGGGTTGTTAGGATATGCTTATTTACCTCTTAAAAAATGACAAAAGTAACTTTCTATTTAGATAAGCGAAATTAATTCCCTAAAGCACAAATCCTGATATAGTAAGGGATCTGTCTATAACCAATCGGAAACCATGTTTTTAAGTGTTAGACCCACCGCACACGACAGTCGGTTACCCACTATTTTGAAGGAAGACACCGCAGACCAATCCAACTTTTTAATCGGACCGTCTTTTTAGTCTGTCGTCTGCGGTGTCTCATTTAAACGTATAATATGTTGCATTCATACAGTGAATGCAACGCCATAGTAGCGTCATCGTCATATGCTGAACATAGTGGCTTCGTTGTTCTCCTACTAAAAAAATTCTAAAGTTTTTTTACCCTCAAATAATATCACAGTAAGCTATGGATTGTAGATGGCAAACGTGTTGTTCTGTTCAAAAATACAATTTTTTTCTTCCTTACATTTTAACAGCAAAATAATTCAAATTGGATATTAAATAAATTAAATGGGTCTTCTGATTTCTTATTGGTCATACTGGTCATACAACGTACTAAAATTTGATGTTTTACAATTCGCTTCAGTCATTCTTATGTGACATCGAATCGAGGCAAGCTAGTATATAGAGAAAACCCTACCTTTGCATTGTAATATGGTCACCCGCTATGAGGTCATCATCTTAAAAGTTGAGGCAGTTAGCTTCTTTTATTTATACAGGGTGATTTTCGAAAGTGGCTCACCCCATAATTTTGTTGTTTTAAGAGATAAAATAATGACATTTTTGAATTGAATATTCTACATTAATCATTTATTTACATTGTCTACACCTTTTATTCACTTCCAGTTTAACAGGAAATGTTAATGATTCACTGTTAATGAGTCACTGATGGCACTTGTTATTTTAAATGTCATTCTGAAGTCACTAAACAACTGTTTACAACCGTCAAAAACAAATATGAGTTTAATTATTACAAACATACAGATTTACATAAAACATATAAATTGTATGAATAAAATAAATTATACTACATAAAATAACAATAATTAAGAGGTGAGCAAAAAAGTTACTAATAAAAATACATGTAGGATAAAATGGTATTAAAATAAAATAATAGCTTAAAGTATAAATAAAATAAATAAAGTAATAGCATAAATAATCACTTGCCAAAAACTGATTAAAATCATAAAAGGATTTTTTAATAGATAAGATTTTAACTTATCTATTAAGAACTTTTTTGAACTGAACCTCGTTCAGATATTTTACGTGAGGAGAGCATTAAAGATGCGCACTCCCCAGTAAGATGTACAGTTTCTTGTTCTTGTTAATCTGCGGAAATTTGCAGCTAAATCTTAATTTTGTCTTGTATTATAACCATGTAATTGGTTTCTCATCACAAGTGAGTCTATGTTTTCTTTTACATAAAGAAGACAATGCAATATGTAAGTGCAGGGAACAGTAAGAATATTCAAGTTGGTAAATTGATCTTTACAATTATCTCCGTAATTTAATTTTGCAATGATTTTCATAGCTTTTCGTTGTAGGGAGAACACATATACACTAGAGGAGGCATGCCCCCATACAAGAATAGCGTAAGAAATTATCGAATGAATAAAGCTGTGATATACTATTTTCAGTGTATGTAACGATACTTTATCAACCAAACTACATAAAAGTATATATATATATATATATATATATATATATATATATATATATATATATATATATATATATATATTTGATATCTTATTATAAACAAGTGTTATTATATACAACGGTGTCAAGTATGACACCCAGAAATTTTATAGACTGGGAATTATCATTATTATTGGTATTTCGGAAGCCAAATAACGTTTTCTCAGTTTTGGACGTATTAAGATTAAGTTTGTTGCTAGTAGACCACTAAAGCCCGGGGCTTTTGATTTTGTTTGAGAAAGGTTTCTTGATAATGCATGTAGAGTTGTATTTGAAACAGTTAACGAAACAGAAACGGAAATAAAACAATTTTGATAATGTATTAAAATTGACAGGTTGGTTTATGTTGTTTGATAGTCAACAATGTTTTTGTTGTCAAATCCACCAAATTTCTGTGCATTAAAATCAATCCCTATTTTGTGTTTAATATTTCCAGATATTTGATGTATGATTGATTTTTTTCTTGAAAATTCTTAAGTAAATGTTTAATTGTATGACATCAGAGTGTTGGTAACAAAAAGCACGATTTGTATAATCTTGTGAATTATGAGCCATACAGTTTCCATGACCCATTGAAAAAAACTGAGAAAACATTTATAACGAATAAAATTTAGTCATATTTAACCGCTTAAAAATAAAAATTGGCAACAAAAATAAGCTTAAACAATTTTTCTACGTTTACTTGATTCATGCTGAAACCTTTCAATAAACTCTAATCACTCTATATTAAAATATGTAAATCAAAGAATAAATAACATGATGTGTCAAAAAGTGACAGATGGCAGATCATTATGCTCAGAATGACATTTAGAATCAAAGCAAGTGAAAGTAAATATGAAGTGTCATTTAACGTTCTAAAGTTGGAGCTATTTCCGGTTAAACTGGAAGTGAATAAAAATTGTCGACTACGTCAATAAATGCAGATTTATGTCTAATATCCAATTCTAAAATTTCATTATTTTATCTCTGAAAGCAACAAAGTTATGGGGGTGAACCACATTTGAGAATCATCAATCTATTTTACACAATAAGATACACTCGTTTCATGTCGATAAAGTTAACCGTTTTCGATTTATTTACTGTTTTTCCATTGGATACATTTTAATTTTCAAGCTAAAAGTTTGTATAGTTACTTACGTAAAACTACCAGAATAAGTTATGGTTATTTGGAAATAAATCGTACTATTCTTTAGACAAATTAATTATCTCAAACAGTGAATTCTTGTAAATTTATATGTAAAACTAATAATAGCGTCTGAAATATGGCTCGCCATAATTTATTTTCTAATGAAGAAATGCGAGATATGGTATGCATTTATGCAAAAGAAAATTTTAATGGACGTCGTGCGTGTCGCAGGTATTTAGAAACTTACCCAAAGAGACTACAACCAAATTACAAATTATTAAAAAATCTTTATGACCGGTTAGGAGGAACTGGGTCGTTTAGTTCCAAAAAAAGGAATGTTGGCCTTTCAAAAATATTACTCCAGAACAAGCGGAGCATATTTTGCTTCGTGGAACAGAAAATTCTGAAATAAGCTTGATATGAATGTCTGCGGCTATAGGTGTACCTATCTAAATCATCTTGTTCATAGACTATTTTATAAAGAAAAACTGTACCGGTATCACCTTATCCCAGTGTAGAATTTACTGCCAGTCAATTTTCCAGCTAGAGAACAATTTTGTCTTCGATTCTTAGACCGGAATAATGATGATCCAAACTTTTTAAGCAAGGTCCTGTTAACAGACGAAACTGCTCACAGAATTTACTCGCCGGGGAGATTTCAACTTCAGAAAAAAAAACACAAACATGCGGGACAATAAAAACCCTCATATTGACAAAGGATTTTTTTGGGGATGTTGGACAAATCGATCAACAAAAAAAAAACAAAACGATCTACTAATTTTCTGCCGACGTTTCGTCCAATTTATTTAGACTTTATCAAGGCTCAATTAGTGTTTTTTACAATACTGGTCTATGTCATACCAAAGATTGATCTTTTCTCTACATGCAGGTAAATGTGTTTAAATATTTTAATAATGTTGTTATATTTGTTTCTTTTGTTTTTATAACCACACTACACGAATGATTGCCTAGGCTCGATTTACTTTAAATAGGGATTCCTATTTAAAGTAAATTAACAACAGTATTAAAATATTTACACATGTGCCTGCAGGTAGAGAAAAAGATCAATCTTTGGTATGACATAGACCAGTATTGTAAAATACACTAATTGAGCCTTGATAAAGTCTAAGTAAATTGGAGGAAACGTCGACAAAATTAGTAGATCGTTATTTGTCCAACATCCGATAACTACCAAAAACCCTCATATATTGTATTAAAAGAACGTCATTTCCAACATGATGACAATGTTATTAATAATAGTAGCTGTAGTTTTCATAACAATAACAATTATTTTATTTCTTCTTAAATTAACTCTGTATTGTAAATTGTAAATGAAAACAGATTAATTAGGTATCGTGATAAAAATAGTTTAAAATGTGTATTCTAATAAAACCATCGTTCATATTTAAACTTCTTGCAAGAAAATAAGTACAAACTTCAATATTGAAATTTAAATTGCATCCAATGGAAAAACAGTAAATAAATCAAAAACCGTTAAGTCTATCAACATAAAAACAAGTATTTCTTATTTGTGTAAAATAGTTTAGACGATAATAATTTTGTATTCAAACTTTCGCGCACACACTGAGAAAAAAGTGATGACCAATGATGTTCGGCACACATATTTTTACCACAGTGAATACAAATATGAAGTCCTTTCCTGCACGAACTCTTGGACAAAAAATCAGACACGCCGTAAACGTTTTGGAGGGGTTTGAGCTGGTAATTCCTCTGGATATCCAAGAAAATCCCGAATCGATTGTCTTAATTTTCTTGGAAGTCGATCATTTGTTGCTCTTATTTTTATATGGTCTTCCACTAGGGCAGTAGCTAAATTTTTGAGGAATCCAGATCGAGAAACTTTTTGACGAATTTTTTAAGTCTGTACAATACAAGTGAATTTACACCGCCTGTGGCCAACATTTTCAAGTTTTTCCTTTTGGACCTGGTAAATGCAAAACGAGTTTTTTTTGGCGAAGTCCTGGTCCTTTTTGAAATCAACGATTGAGTATTCCATGTAAACCCATTGCGACGAAAGAATTTTTCTCGATCGGCCACGGATTCTTATAACACCTGATCTTCACTCGGCACATCACCCTCGGGTTCTTCTTGTGTAAATTCATCTTCCTCTTGATCATCGGCTAACGAATCATCTTCATCTTCACTATCGCTCTCATCAACGGCTACCTCTTCCTCATTACCGCTATATTCCTCATACAAAGCCCGCCACAATTCATGATCAGGTGATGAGGTGTGTGTCTGTCACCCATTATAGAAATTCTACAAAAAAAATCCTAATAGAAATTGCCATAATAAAGTAAAAAATATGGACTTTAATACGGACGTTAATCGCAACATGGGGTCAAGACTTAAGGGGCTACATCCACCTAGAGGCTCAAAAAATAACGTCGAACATTGGCACGCATTTTCTCGGGAACGGTAAAAGATAATAAACCGATTTTTTTTCAATTAAAGGTAATTTTATTGCTTTCATTTTATACCTAAGTAATTGAAAATACACATAAATATAGATGGAGCTACATCCGTTTAAACCGAAGCAGGTTTATTGGTAAAGGCTCAGCGGTGTCCCTTCTCCTGCCAAAACCAGTCGTCTGAAATCAGAGAACACACATTTTTTTTTATGTTACTAATATATACAATTGATTGACGATCGCAAATTATGAGAATTATGCTCTAAAAGATCGATTGGCAAGATGCGAAATTTATGTACCTAAATTTATCCTCTTAGTTCGTATTTTTTTTTAAACAATTTTTATTTTTTCAGAAAAGTGAGATCGTTAGTCATGAGACAAAGGTTTTTTACGCCACTGTACCACATTTCATAAAAATCTTTCGATCGGTTCTCGAGATATAAGGGACACCGCTTTGAAACATACAGTTTTGAGAAAAACGCGTTTAAAGTTTTGGGTACAGTTTTATAGGCATTAACGTGATATATAGACATCCAAAAAAAAACGTCATCAACTCTGGCTATGAACGAGTGAGATGGAAATAGCGGTCATGTCTAAGCTTTTCGGTTATGTCAAACTTTTGACAATTTGTAAAATAGACAATGGCTGTCATATGATATGACAGTCTTGACAAGTAAATAATAATAATAATAATAATAATAATAATAATAATAATAATAATAATAATAATAATAATAATAATGTGGGCTCGTGGGCTGTCCCAGTGCTGACATACTCTTTCGGAATCGTCAAGTGGTCCGTTACTGATCTTGATGAGCTCGACCGACTTACCAGGCGGCTCCTAACTAAGTTCAGGCACTTACACACTAACTCTTCCGTAATCAGACTCTACCTGCCACGAAGACGAGGTGGGAGAGGTCTATTGAACATCAAAAATCAGTTCCTTAATCAAGAAGCTTCCTTAAGAAGAAAACTGCTAACGAATAGGGACCCGCTAATAACAGCAGTAGCAAGAGAGGACGCTGGTTACACGCCTTTGAGCCTCGGATGTGAACTTATCCCGGTCGACGTACCAACAGAAGAGGAGCTCCGGACCCAGTGGATGGAACATGCTTTGCAGGGCCGTTTTCCAAAAATGCTACAGCCAGACCACATCGACAAAGAAAATTCATTAAAATGGCTTACCGACGGCTATCTGTACCCCGAGACCGAAGGCTTCTTGACTGCCATTCAGGACAGGGTTATAAAAACAAGAAATTATCAGAAGAATATCCTGAGAGACGACGTCGAAGACCTATGTTGAAAATGTGGATCTGCAGGCGAAACTATAGAACACATAATAGGAGGGTGTCCCGCGCTATCAGAGTCAGCATATCTCGGCAGGCACAACCAACTTGCGAAGATTGTTCACCAACAACTGGCGCTCAAGTATGGCCTGTTAGCGACGGCTCCGCCATACTACAAATATGTCCCGGAAGCTGTGCTGGAATCGGAAGTTGCCGTGATATACTGGGATAGGCTAATCATCACCGATCGAACAGTGGACTTCAACCGACCAGATATTGTGCTGATCAACAAGGAACAACGAAGAGGGATCATCATAGACATTGCTGTGCCACTTACCCACAACATTCAGAAGACTGAACGGGAGAAGATCGCGAAATACGAAAATTTGTCAATCGAGCTGAAGCGCCTATGGAAACTGGAGAAAGTGGAGACGTACGCCCTAGTAATATCGGCAGAGGGAGTGATGACGACGAGATTCGCCAAGAACATCGCGGCATTAGGACTATCTTTTAATGTCATTAGAAATGGCCAGAAGGCAATATTGTTACAAACTTGCCACATTGTAAGAAAGGTTTTGGGATAGGATGAATTTCCTCCCTCGCCTGAGCCTAATTTCTGCTGGAGGCGGGGATGAGATATCAAGCCATCACTGTCTGCAGCAGGAATAGGTGAATGTTTCCCAGCGTTTACGCTGAGAAGTGTGACTATAAAGTCGGCGAAATAATAATAATACTCACCCTATAATTACTCCGAAGAGTAACCCCTTAGGTCCTCTCATGGACCTGTGCGGGAAGGAGTGGCTATTATTATTATTTGCCATGGCGCACTGGGAGCGACTTAAGATTATTTCGGTAACGCATTTGCTTTACAGTTGCTTTACAGTTCTGAGGAAACCCAGAAAACTCAGAACATTACCAAATCTAGGGCATGTGCGGTTGGATTGGCATCTATGCATCCACACCTATACACTAGTGTAATAGTGGTTGCATATCAAGCCCTGACGGAGAAAGCGAGACAATTAAATATCGCTTCCCCGGCCGGGACTTGAACAACGCGCACAGAGGTATCGCGACTGGAAAGACGGTGATTTAACCCACTCGGCTACCCGTGCCCCTTAATAAGGTTATAAATTCGATTAAGAATAGAAATAACTCTTTTTTTCTCGGCCAACTTTGATGACTTTTTTTGGATGGCTTTATATATGCGCTTTACCTCTAATCAGCGATTCCGGGTCCATACAGGGCACCTTTATCTGCAATTTGGGCATCATTTGAGGCTGATCCTTTCATTGTACAGACCTTGTTTCTAGCGTGACGGGAGGTGGCAATTGTTGCGCGCAGGTTCCGCCGCATGTTATTCAAAGCTTTGTATCTCCGAGAATTTTTGAGATACAGGCTTAAAATTTGTAGGGGTCATACATAAGACTATATATAATAAGAAAATGTAAAAATGAAAAAAAAATTTCAAAGTGTCCAGGTGGATGTAGCCCCTTAAAGCAATACGCGTCAATGCCGGCAACATACATTAAACGAACAAACGGGTAATTCCACCTTGAGATGTCGCCCACAACGGAAGCTAGATGGACGGATAGCGTTGAATATAAATTACTGACGTGTGTACGCCAAAACTTCCAAACGTCTGTCTCATCGGCGACCCCAATTTTTCGAATCTCTACTTAACCCTAGAATGACCATATTCTAGGGTTAAGTAGAGATTCGTTTTTCTCGTTCCAGAAAATCCCCCGAATACACACTTTCACGGTAGTTCTTTGAAACCTTTCTAAAAATGTTAAGGATTTTAAATTCAACATTTTAACTTTAACGCCCTGTAACTTTTTTATTATCCACAAATGGACTAAGGTAAGTTGGCTATATTTTGCTATTTTGATGCAAGGAATCTAGTCTTGCTCTGTGTTCAATTAATTTCGGGGACAATTCAATATTTTGATAAAGTGTGTATAGTTTTGGGATGTGGTAGTATATGTTTCAAGTAGATTATTTCATCCAAATGAAGTGACACCGTCATATTGTATGACTGTCAAATTTGATTTTGGGAGCAGATCGGGAAAATGGGAAAAAATTGAATTTCTGCTAAAAATTAAAAAAAGTTATTAAAAGAAAACGTTCCTCCTGAGATTCTACCCATTTTCAAAAGAATATATCAAATTTTCGATCATAATAATCTCAAATAAAAAATTATAATGTTCAGCTAAATTCCTTTCCTGAAAAATATTGCAGTATTTTGAATTAAAATTAGTAAAAGTATAAAATTTCTATCAAGCGACATGGTATCGCCAAGCGGAAGTTTTTCTTAATTTTCTTCAAGTTACTGGAAAAAAATTCGATAATTAAGAAAAATTTCCAATATTAATACACCAGTGTAAAATCGCACGATTAACATTTTCTTGGAAACATGTATACGATAGTTTTAATAGAAATGTGTTGTTTTTTTATTTCCAATGTCAAGTTTGACAGACAGGCAATATGGCACCGTAAACCGCAAAATAATGAAGGTACTTACTTAAAATGTGTACTAACATATCCCAAAAAACCTTGGCCAACGGAATCACTACTTCAATATCCAATTTTCCACATTTAATTAGACTAAAGCGCTTAAAACATAATGTTATATTCAGTGTGGTATTATTATGTATTTGGATATACCTAACCTTTAACCTTTATGATCTTAACACCCAACATGGCTTGTATAACCGATATGACCTTTATAAGCTATATGACATCAATGACCTAAATGAACTTAGCGATCTCTATGACCTTCATGACCTTAATGTCCTTTATGACTCGTATGATCTTTTTAACCTATATGAAGTTAATAACCCCTGTGATTGTGACCTGTATGATTTATTTTGGATATGTGCGTAGAACTAATTACTACTAATATTTGAATACTTCTACCTCAAAAACCGTACAATAAAATGACACGTAACTGGAATATATTGTTACGTATTTCTCTCTAAATAATTTACTTCTGCACTTCTAAACACTTTTATTAACACTTACAATTCGTCGACTTTAACTCTGTTACATCCAAATCACAACTAACTAACTCCCTAGCAACAACACCAGTGTTTATAGTTTCTACATTTCTAGAAAATTCTTTTTGACATCCAGAATATTCAATATGTCATTCCATACAATTCTTTACTAATAACTAGTGTGTATAAACTAAATAAACTAAGTATGTAAACTATAAAACTTAATAAACGTCAGCTGTCACAAATGTCACTTTTACAAATGTCACATTGCTCCCCTCTTCAAAGTTATTCGTCCCGAATAACACTGTCTTCAGTCCTAGGCAGTGGATCTTCGATGACAAACCAATCGGGTGGATTATGTCCTGTGTACTTTGCGAGCCTTTCCAGATGGACCACCTTCGGCTTGCTTCTTGGAGACAGCTGGATGCGGTAGACCAGGTGTTGATTTTCTTTATTATGGTGTACGGGCCTTCCCAGTTGCTCTGAAGCTTTGGACTTTTTCCTTTCGTCCTTTTTGGGGCGTACAACCATACTGCATCACCAGGCTTAAATGCAGTCTCTGTTGTTGCAGTGTCGAGACGTTGCTTCATTTCTTGTTGTGAACTTTCAGCTTCTCCTGGCAAATCGGTGGATCCGGTCCATTCTCTCTCGCAAGTCCTCCACAAATTCTGGCAAAGATCGTTCCTGATTTTCTTCTACTGGATGGCCAAGTATGAGATCAGTAGGCAACTTCATTTCTCTCCAGAGGTCAGCATAGACGGAGTGTAGGTAGTCGACTCATGCTGGGAACTTCGATACGACAGCAAGAACAGAGGCACCAATTTGTCCCAGTCCCTTTGATTCTCAGATACGAATTTAGGACAGGTAGTAGCATATGGTTCTGTTATGGCGTTCAACCATGCCATTCGACTGGGGATGAAGCGCAGTTGTTCGGGTTTTCCTTGATGCCCATTGTTTTCATCACTTCTTGCCACAGCTCTGATTCGAAATTTCTTCCTTGATCGGAATGCAGTTCGAGGGGCACTCCCTGTCTAGCTATGACATTCTCGATGAACGCTTCGGCTACAGTTTCTGCTTCTTGATTTGGGAGAGGTACTGCTTCGGGCCATTTCGAGAAATAATCCATTACCACCATCAAGTACTTGTTTCCACGGTCGGTTACAGGTAATGGTCCAAGAATGTCCATTGCTACTCTCTCGAATGGTGCTCCGGATAAGTACTGCACCATTTTACCACGGCTGCTTGTGTTTGGTCCCTTTTTTGGCAGAGCACAAATCACATCTCTTACACCAGCCTTCTACGTCTCGGCGACAGTTTACCCAATGAAATCGATCTCTCACTCGAGCCAAAGTCCTGTTTATTCCAAAATATCTCCTCCGGTTGGGCTGCTGTGTGGTTCTTTCATTACTCTTGGTGGATTCTTGCTTTAGGCAAGACCAACTGGTAGACTGCGGATACTCCATCGGGGCTCTCCCACTTCCGATGCAGTAGGCCATCACGAACACAGAGGGAATCCCATTGAGCCCAGTATCCCTTTATAGTCGTACCATATCTGGAAACTTCCTGCCAAGTTGGTCGAACTCCATTCTTTTACCCAGTTCCGATTAATTTGAGGTCACTGTTCTCTTCTGGCCCTCTTCTTTAGTTTCTCCCGACAACCATCCATCTTCGACTTTGTAACGTTGTTCTCATTAACAGTTGATTGCAGGTCTCATTCGAAGAGTCGAGGTACGTAGAACTCCTTCAGCCTGTCCATGACGTCCACGCAGATGGACCTGTTCTTGTTTCTTGATATCGCCGACTTGTTCATCATGCTGGCCACAAAGAGGTGCTGATTGGACATCTCCCACACATGCGCGTCCTGAGTCTCTCTGCATCGCTACTTTTATCCGAGATAGAAATCTTGGGACATTGAGTACAAGTAGTCGACACGCGCCCCTAGCATCGACTAATTGTCGTTTTCCGAATCTCTCTGCGTACTCGTCGGTGTCCTCCTTTCTTCTCTCCAGTTCCTTTCATTCGGGCTACTGGATCTTGATCTATGTTTCAGTTGTCGATCTGGCGAATATGATCTTGGCTGGTACCTTGTCTTGGTCCTGCAAAAACGCTGTAGGTGCCCAATTTTTCCACAGTTGTAGCAGCGCCTGGTTTCCTTTTGTGGTGAGTTCGACTGTTTGATTTCATTTAATTCTCGCATTAATTTATCCACGGTTTCTTTAAGCGATTGGAATTCGTCGAATTTAACTTGCCTTACTCTGGTTTTGTAGCTCCTCGATGCTTCTTTAGCTGCTTTAAATTCCAAAGCAGCTATGAGTGCATCACTGATAGTGGTGTATCTCCCAAGCCGCAAAGCTTGCTGCATTTCAGTGTCTAGTAACCCATCAATAAATGTTTGGATGCCAATTTGTTCTAGAAATTCTTTCGGTGCCTGAGGATATGCTAAATGGACAAGTCGTTCGATGTCAGCTTCGTATTCTTGAAGGGACTCATTGCTCCTTTGCTGTCTACTCTAGATCTGGGACTGGTAAACTTGGCGGATATATTTGTGTCCATACCTTATTTCTAACGCGCCTACAATCCTGTCGTAATCGTTTTGCTGCTCTTCCGGGATGCTCTGTAAGATTTCTAGCGACTGACCTCTGAGAGATATGACAAGCGAAGTAGCCATTTCTTGGGAAGTCCATCCGTTCGCTTTTGCAGCAACCTCAAATTGTCTGACATGGACCATGATGACTGTCCATCGTACGTGGGAGGCTTAAGCATTTTGTGTACTGACCTTTCAGCATGCATAAGGGTTGAGTTTTGTAATGGAATACCTGGTGAGGTCGAATAATCTCCAGAATCGGCTATGGAAGTACGATGCAATTGGTGGCCCAGTCCTTCTATCTTTTCTAGTATTTCTCTCTGTACTTGCCGTTTGGCGTCTTCCAGTTTTTCTTTCCATTTCTTCCTTATTATTTTTGAAAGTCCTTCTCTATTCGATTAACTTTTATGCTCCCAAATCCTCCCAGAAAATTAATTCAACCTGGTGTTTATTACTTGCTGTGACTCGCAAATTTCCTGATGACGCCTCTCTGCCTCGTCTCGGTCCTCTTGTCGTCATCGTTCTGTCTCCTCACGGTCCTCCTGTCGTCCTTGTTGCAAGAATTTTAATATTTCACCCACATCCATTGTCGTCGTTTCTTCGTTGTATTTTGTAGATCTCGTATTCACCATATAACTTTTTTTTCGAATTCTTCTATTATCCCACCGCTGTCATCAAAATGTTACGTATTTCTCTCTAAATAATTTACTTCTTCACTTCTAAACACTTTTATTAACACTTTACAATTCGTCGACCTTAACTCTGTTACATCCAAATCACAACTAACTAACTCCTAGCAACAACACCAGTATTTGTAGTTTCTACATTTCTAGAAAATTCTTTGACATCCAGAATATTCAATATGTCATTCCATACAATTCTTTACTAATAACTAGTGTGTATAAACTAAATAAACTAAGTATGTAAACTATAAAACTTAATAAATGTCAGCTGTCACAAATGTCACTTTTACAAATGTCACAATATTTATTAATTCACATTAAGATACAACAAACAACCGCTCCTTCCCCTCCTATGTACAACAAAAATACCATCAGCCAAATGAACCTAAATTCAATATTTGGTCTGGTTACACATTTCACAATTGTTTTATTGTTTTCCTTATATTTTATTCCATCCCCTCGCTCTTACTCAATGGGAGTGTGGTGGGGAGACGAATGAGCGACTTTTATAGAGCTCTTTTCTCTGTGTAGTAGTTAAAATTTATATTAAAAACATTTGTTAAACCTATTTTGAATATTTACCCCTTCAATGACCTCAACCCCCAAACTTAGTAAGCTAAAAACCTTTATATTTGCAGACTCGGTTATGTTATAAATGTGTCTGAAATTTGAAGTTGATATCTTGCTTCGTTTTGAATTATCTGTAGACAAGGAAAAAGTATATTACCCCCATTTATCCCCGAACCCCTTAACCGATTCAACTCAAAACCTAATCAGCTCCGGATCTTGTCATGGTACATAAGTGTTCCAAATTTCAATATGATAGTTTAACGCCTTTTCTAGTTATCGTGTACACAAAAAATGTTTACAGAGAGACAGACCGACAGAGAGACAGAAAATTATTTTTCGTTTACACCTAAAATACCGGTGTTTCAGAACATTTTAAGCCTATTTAACCCATGAAAATTTTTTAAAAACTTTCGCAACTGCAATACATCCACTCCATTACGTGGATGTGGAAGTAGATCATTAAATAATTTATTATGTAATAATTGTTTTTCCCTTATGATGCCAACTTTCGTGGATACACAGTGTAGGTATCTTAGATATTAAAAACTGTTAGATATTATTTTTTGTGAAATAGTTTTCCATAAAAAAATAACTTTTTTCTTTTTTTATGGTGTCATGCTAAAACTCAACTTTTAGCATGACTACCCCATACCGGAGGACACACTGTATAATTTATAGCGTAATTCCTAATAAATCCCAAAATTTATATTATAGACAAATTTATCTCAATCAATTTAATGAGATGAATTTCGTCGTGAATTAATGATATATTAAATATATTCCTTTTTTCTGGCAATTTCGGGGCAGTATTCTTTGCCTCGTATTTTGTTTCCTACTTTCGTTTAATAATCAAGTTAATAGTCAAGTGATTCTAATATAATAGAAGACTATGTGGGCCACTCTCTAAGTGCCATATTTATTCATTGCACCCTGGTGCACGGTCAAGGCCATTCATAATAGCTCCACCTGACCTCTATGACCCAGTTTCTCGTCTCACAGAGGCGACCACCAAAAGTATAAAGAAAAGCTACCTTTTAATGCTTCCATAAGTATTTGTAGTTTAATGGTATGTAGCATAAGTTGTTTGACCACATTCTCTTTCAAATCTAGATAAATAAGGTGAGACGAAAAGGATGTGGTAATTCAGTTGAACATACAAAGTGTACAAAACATTATGATTTTAAGCTAAGGGAAAAAATAGTAGTATTAAAAAAGTATTAGTAAGTATTTTGTATACTCACTTAGTAAATTGAACAATACTGTAACAGCAAATGAAAAATCACGATACTTCATTGTCTAAAAAAATAGAAACAATTGTTTTAATACTCTACCCATGTGATGTTAAAGATTAATATTTATTAATGCGTAGTTGTCAAACTGGGAACGGAAAATTTTCCCGGGTTTGATTTTTAGTGATTAAATAAAAATGAGTGTCCATGCCAATAGCTTCTTTAGTTAACAATATACTTAGTCTTAAGTAATAATTAGTAATGTAACTAAGGAATGTAAAAAATGTATGCGAGCCTAAATGTAACAAAAGTTATATACGGAGTCTGTTATAATGTCTGTGGATATGTTGTTGCAGTAGACATCAATTGGCTTGGGAGGTTACTGGAGTCCATTTGTGCTGTTGTGTTTGATAAAATTTGTTTTTTTTAAGACCGAGTTCGTAAAATGTGCAAATGTGGACATATGCATGCTTAACAGTTGCGCTGCTGTTGACGATATGTTGCACTAAGTTCACTCCCGATGTGGTATTTCAAAAGAAATATGGTTCAACAATGCGTCACTAGAGTCAATAGAGCTAGTGTACACACGTATATGTCGTCACTCATTTAACACCCACCGAACGAACAACTAGGTAGGGCGATATTCCGAACAGTTTGTCGACTTCTAGTACGTTTAAGTCACTGATCTGTATACTAATGGATAAGCAGTAGACTAATCCACAATCCGCAAGATTCGAGTTAAAGCTCATAGCAGACCAACTTTTTTGTTTTATTTTAAATACTTATACTTGTTAATTACTTTTTTGATTAACTATCATCTGAAACCCTTCCTTTCCCTCTGTTCTCAGAATTATGAATTTACTCCATAATCAGATTTATTAATACACACTACTTGCTCGGGTTCAAATACGCTGTGCAAATCCGATTAAAATAGGTACGATGTGTGATCATGCGTATAGCGCGAAAACCGATCTCCTGTGATAGGTCCTCCTTACTGTCTTACAAAATGGTGGTAGACAGGGTGGACCTTCAAAAATTTCCCTCACTTACGTCCTACTGTCTATCCAGTTGGTGTACAGATAAGAGGTTTAAGTACGCCAACATCTGAACTATTGCTGTTCAACTGTTGTTCGACAATGTTTGCTTGGTCTGTTCCACCTTTATACTGTCCCAAATAATAAATCGTGACCAAAGAAGTACGATGTAACATCGCCATGATAGAAACTTTTGAAACTTTTTGGAAGATAATTTTCCAAGACCCTAACATGTGTCAATGTTCAAAAAACATCACATTTCTCCCAAACGGCTGGCTTTAGGTATAGGTTATGGAACGTGTTTTCGACTTTATTATAAAATTATGTAAGGTCAGTTGGGGTAAGTGCATTTTGGGGTGGTAAGACCATCTGTATTTATTTACAAAGACTGACATATATAAGATGTAACACCATGAGAATATGTTCGTCAGGGACTTATTTTATAACAGTTTTGATCTGGCAACCGTATGCGACACTTTAGCGCGTCTGTCAAAATTTGAACACAACCTACTTGTTTGAACTTGGCGAGCGACTAAGTAGGTCAAATTATGAACACTTATAATGTTGAAATTTTTGCTCATAAAATAATTCTGTTGGGATATATCTAATTGAATAACATTAGAGCTTAGATTAATTGTGTTAGTACCGTCATTTTATCTACTGATTCTTTATTTAACAAGGTGGACCCTTTACCCCTAAAAAAGTAGGAAGGTGTAAGTGTGTCCACTATAGGTCGCACTTACCCCAAGTTAGGTGATATGATTTTTACAGAAAATTGTTGTTGTCTGTTGTTATAGAAAATGATCTTGTAATGGTGTTACAAACTCCAACAATTGGCAGATGTGGGGGAAATATCATTCCAATTATCATTTAGGGGTTATACTGTCGAATATGAACTTATATTTATTTAAATAAGTTGTTTATAAAATAATATTCAAATCACTGTTTTTAGTTCACTCTTATATTCTTGTTTACGAGTTTATAACATTTTTTTTGAATAAATATGTTTTAGACCTGTAAAGACCATTTCTTTTGGAACTGTTCAAGAAAGACAATCTTACCCCGAAATAAACTAAACGTACATACATTACATTTTAATACGAGAAAACGCACTTGCCCCATAAAATGGGGGCAAGTACGACCACTGTCTGCTTTTAAAAAAAATGTTTTGTTCGGAAACAATGATTTTAAACCAAATTTTTTATTTAGCATGTAGGCAATTATACATGCTTATAAGAAAAAAATAAGACTGATGCTTATAAATGTTTACAATGTACTACGGAAAATTATTTTTTAACTTGACCAATTTTGTGTCGCACTTACTCTAACTTACCTTATGTCTTTATCATAAAATTATGTATCTTTCCAAATTTGTAAAAATGCATAGGGTGTTACATTTAAAATTAGGAAGCTAATCGATCAGAAATGTTGGAACACCCTATGGATTCAGCAATATTTTAAAAAAAGTGACAAATTTAGTCTCACTATCGATATTTTGGCTATTTTTTGAGCTAGAAAAAAAATTAAAACGCCGAGGCTATACAGAATTTTCCAAGCAATCTGAATTTGGCCTCGAAATTAGGCCAAATTAGCGAAATTAGGCCTCGAATTATACATTGTGAACCATTTGGAATTGAAAGTAGTGATTTCTTAGGTAGCTTATTTTACTTCGAAATTACTATACAGGGTGTTGTTGAAAGATATTCCCAATAAACCAAATTCAAAGTAGAATGAATGAATAAAATGAATCCAAAAATATCAAATTTTAGCGCGGGATGTTGTTATATGATATACGAGGGGTATTATTAAAGTGTCTGATGTCACTATTACATCATTTACTATTACTTCTACTGATGTCATTATTACTACAATGATCACTATTACTTCTACAGATCGAATTCAGATTCCTTGGAAAATTTATATAACCTCAGCGTTTGACTTTTTTATAGCTGAAAAATAATCAAAATATCGGCACTAGGCCGTAAATTGGGACACTCTGTATATGCAGCGCCCGCTCTAGTATTTACGCCACTCTGGAAAAGCAAGCAAATTGCGGCCCCATATCATACCATCATTAAAAATATTATTGTTTCCTTTATATTATTAATTATATAAAAAAAAAAAAACGCTGCCTGAGGAATCATCACTTCCATATCTAATTTTTCCGCGTGTAGAGTAACTCGGTAAAAACATTAGGGTATATTCTTAACCCTTAGAGGACGGGGATTTAAGATTTTAAGGATAAGAATTTAAGGGTTCGCCCCTAAGAAAATGCATAAAAACAGTACCTTATATCACAGATCATGGGTAAAGTGTTGATCATGGGTAGAGCCAGTATACTGGATTTCCCGTCCGGAAGGGTAACGCTAATGTTAAATTTTTCCACTTTGAAAAAATTCAATCATTTAACTGAAAAAATTGTCCTAGTAAATTTTGACATCGCTCTTCACGAATCTGTTATTACAAAAAAATAGCGGATTCATAATGGCGGATGCAAGTTAGCAGTTGCTGAAACGAAAAAATGTATTATAATGGAATAAAAATGTATTATAATGAAAGTATGTAGGGGAGTGATTTGGAGTTAGTAATTGTGAATCAGACTTCTACAGTTCAAAATGTTCGTTCTGCTTTCCTTCTTTAACCACTTATAGTTAAGGAGACGAAGGAGAAAAAATAAATGAAGATCAAGGAGACAAGTTTATCAACGAAAATAAAGGAGAGTAATGAGTTTAAGAGGACAATTAGGACAATAGAAGGAGAAAGCTCAAATTATTAAATGACAAGATGACATGGTGCAACAGAACGAATTGTTAAATGGAAAAATGGAAGGTAAGAAGACCGATGAGGACGAGGATTTTGGTGGATAAACAAAAGCAAGGATGATAATGAGATGAAAGAAGGCAGCAAAGACAAGGAAGGTGACAAAAAAAAGGTTAAGGAGGACAAAAGGTCAATGAGGAGAAGGACAAGGAGGACATAAAGAGGACAAAGGGCTGACGAAAGTAAAAGAAAAGGAGGACAAAGGAAGACAAATGAAGGACGAAATGAGAACAGAAAGAATACAAGCGGAGGACAAAGTGAGGACAAATGGAGCACAAAATGAGATTAGGGAAGGACAAGGACAGTAAAAGGAGGACGAAAACGAAGAACGTTATTTTTCAAGGACTTTTCCTTGATGTTGTTTGAATAATAATAAATAATAATAATAAATATAGTTTATTTGTAAAAAAAGAACTGTGAATAAGAACAATGTGAAAGAAAAAAGAACAATGTGAAACAAATACAAATAAACTTATCAACCAACAAAGTCATAGACTGAACGTGGTAGTTAAGTAAAAATTGGTATTGTTGCACACATATTAACATACATTACAACTCACTTATTGATGCATTACACTAAAGTACATTATCTTACTAATACAAATACACTATTATATCTTCTTTGGTAATAAAACAATTACATCCTTATTTCTATTATTTGATTTATGACTAGACGGTCTGCTTGTATTAAAAATTGTTTGGTTTTTTTCTTGACTTCAACAAGAGATTTAGATTTTTTTATATTCTCTGGTATAGAATTATATAACCGAGGACCAAGGTGGAGAAGATTTTTTGTCCTATCGTTTTGTGACAACTTGGCACTTGGTAAGTATTTAATCTGCGTCTAGTTGGATAGTTATGTTTAATATCTAAAAGTGAATTTTTATTTTTATATTGATACAGTATCACAGACAAAAAATATAATTTCCTTATATCTAACACCTCTGATTCTCTGTATAATTCTTCAGATGAATATGTTGCTTCTCTACTGTATATTATTTTAAGAATCTTTTTTTTCTGTATAACTTCCAATCTCTTTAGATGAGTATATCCAGTACTTCCCCAAGCTAGTATTCCATAAGTTAATCGTGATTCCACAAGAGCAAAGTATAGCATTTTCATTATTTTTTTATCTAGAATTTTTTTATCTAGAATTTGTTTCATATATTTAAATTTGTAGATTATTGTTCTTAACGTTTCTACTACATTATTTATATGATTATCCCATCTTAGATGCTTATCTATGGTTACTCCAAGATATTTGACACACAGTCCTTTTTTTATTTGGAAATACTATACTATCCTTTTTGCTTTTAAAAGTTTATGAAACTATTTAACCCAAACATTGCAACAAACTTTTTATGTAAACGATAAAAAGTATAAAACGCAACAATCCAAACAAGCATATATTAAATTGTACTCTTTATTACTTCCACATCCACGTGATATATCCTAATAACCTAATGTATTTTAAGAACATAACTTAATGTTATTAGCGAGTTACTCTAATTCAATATAGAAAAATTGGATGTGATTGATGGTAAAGATTCATTAGGCAGCGTTTTTTTTTTCTGAAGAGTCCTAGGGATTCTTGGAAGCCTAGTTACATTTTCTATCTATCTATAAAACAGATTTTCTATCAAGTTTAAACAACTCTTTAAACTTTAGTAACAGCACTCCTAAAAAGTACTCTTGTTGTTGGCTTTATAACTCTTGCTCTATGGGATACTAATAATAAATAAAGGCTTGTCAGTTAGAAAATAGGCACATAAGAGGAACTACGCAGATGAGGATAGAAAGTTAATTCTGTCACAATTACACTCATCAGTTTTCCAATCGACAAGCTATACTTTCAACTAATTAAGTATTTATATTGTCCATGAACGTATATTTTATTTCAGTTGAATGTTAAAGTCTTCAGGATACATCATCTTAAATATTATTGCCATTTAAAATTACTGTCTTTATGCGTTTTTAGTTTCTTTCAGCAATATTGCAGCAATATTTTATCGCCACCACAAAACAATATTATATTAGTTCCTCTTCTGGAGATTAAAATAAGCACAAGTAGATATTCCAGACACCTGTTAAAATATTTTAATTAATTTATCCAGAATAACCAATTCATGATTTTGTGAATCTTATCTTTAGTTGTATCTTCTATTCTACCTACAACCTCTGCATAGTTTTCACTTTGCTAGTTTATGTGATTTGAAATTCAGATACATCCTTTTAAAATTATGCGTAGCTAATAAAATCAGGTTTATATGAGCAGGGTCGTGTATAACATTAACCTCAAAATTATTAATTATTGTTTTAGCTTCAGTACCTACATACATAATCAATTTTTACGTTAAAATATGTTTTACTTTTAAAATCTTACATGTGTGAAATGAAATATTTGACCAGGTACAAATAACCTATCGCTATCATACATTATACATAAACAATTTACAATTTAAGTTAATAATAATACTCCACATTTCTTAAGAGTGATAAAAAAATAGTACCTAATTAAAATTTTCGAGGGATAGAAACAGTTTATGACGAGCGACCGAAACAGTTCACCATTATAGGATTTTGTCTATAATATTGGTAAGCTTTTAATTATCATCATGCATTCCAATTACATATAGGATTTACAATTAGCTATGTAGTATACATGATGTCCCAGGTTTATATTTTAAGGAAAAAAGTTCCTGTAAACATACGTCGCTAAACGCTTACTTTTCGACATCAAACGTGATTTTTATTTAATCATGAGAAATATTTTAAAAATTTGTGTTGTCTAAATATGCATAAAATGGTCCAAAACGTCTAGAACTTAAGTTTAAGCGAAAAAGAATTATGTATGTCTGTCTATTAACTTTTTTTGTGTACACGACAACTCGAGAACGCGTTAAAATACCAACTCCAAATTTGGAACACTTATATCATGCCGAAGTCTGGAGATGATTTTTTTAGCTTAATCGGATGAGGATAGGGGTTAAATAGGGACAAACACACTTTTTCCTTGACTATTGGTAATTCGCAAACGATACAATGTATGCACTTCATATTTGAGACACACGTACCACAGTAAATGAGTATATAAATATAAAGGTTTTTAGTTTAATAGGGTAAGGAGTTGAGGTGGTTGAAGGGAGGTAAGTATTTAAAATAGGTCAAATATATATTTTTAGCATTAATTTTAATAATCATGAATACCGTGAACCGAACTCTAAAAAAACCCTACTCTTACTTCACTGTCCCCACCCCCGGCAGTATAAGGGTAACTAACACAATACAAAATATAGGGGAATTTTCAAAATTTCTGAAAATGTGTATGGAGAGCCGAGCTAAATCAAACATTTATTTTGATTTAGCTGGTGGTGTTATTTGTTGTCCCATTGTTTAAACCTTTGCATACTTTCATTCAACATTTAAAATAGGTATTATGTTGGTCAAATGATACATTTTCATTCCACATTGCTTAACGGTTAATTGCTTAACGAAACAATTAAGCATTCCACATAGCTTAACGAAGATTAATGGTTTATTCATATCTTTGATACCTATATGTATTATCGAAAAAAAACATTTCTAGCCTTGGTCAAATGATGAAATTAAATCTGTCACTACCTCCTAAATCAGATGATGCATTGTCAACGCTTTTTTTTTCATGGAAGATAAATTTTTTTATACTTTCCTTTCATACTTTCACTCAAAACCCTGGAAAAAGTCCTCACCAAAAAATCTGGGATACCCTGTATAAAGACAAGCGCTTTATGATAGTATAGATAATATAAATATGCTTATAATCTCTATTAAACGTTTAAGAATTTCTTATGGTGAGTAGCTTGACTTATTTAAATATATATTCTGATTAAAGTCATTTAATCGATAAAAATAAAAAGTAGATATATAAAAAACGAAATACTTCATCGTAATCAAATCATTTAAAATTTGATGTCATAATAACAGATATTCTGTATTTACTATTTACATTTTTTATGTCTTTCACGTAACCTACTATTAAAAGAAAGTTTTCTATCCCACACCTACTTATCTAAATCGTTTGATTCATCACACGCGCGAACGAAATACCTAACTATTTATACTATGGAGTTATTGTTTAAGCATGTACAAAAAAGAAACTAAGTAAATGTTAAAAAGATAATTATATATGAATGTATTCACTATGTCAAAATCAAAAACAAAAACAATATGTTATTTGGAAACAGCTGGATACATTTAACAAAAATTCGAGCTATGTTGGAGAGCGATATGAAATAGCTTTCAAACGAGATGTCACAAGATTCCGTTTTCCCACTTAAAAAAAAACTGCGATGACACCGCCCTTTGTAAGGTGGATCAAGTGACGTATGTTAGAAAATAGTAAATGTTGAACGATTTCAACTGATTTCTGCGTGGCGTCAATATCATGTTCCGTCCAAAAGTTAGAAAGGGGTTGGAACACTTTCGAGCCTCACTTTAAATGATTGACATTAAGCAGACCCAGGAGAGAACAAACACATCCCCTCTAGTCTATTTAGATCTTGGTGGTTACACTTTGTATGTCGTGGCCGCCAAAAATAATGTGTTGACCCTTATCGTTTTTCGGCACCTGCGAGGAAAGTACTGTCGCAACTCGCAACTTCACACGGGGTGTCTGATATCCATTAGCAGTTTTAACAGTTCATAAATGTTGACATTCATAAGAGTTATTTTCTGTTTTGACTACAGATCGTTGACGCGGACGAACTGTTAAGAGCTAACTTGGAGAGGAAATCGTTGAACAGATATAAGGGTAGAGAGGAAAATAAAAATAAGAATATACTTAGATACTATTTAATGATCTAAATGAGAGTTAAATAAACCATGTTTTCTTTACTTATTTTAATTTACACTTTAAAAAAGAAGGTAACTTGCCCAAATACGGCCATCCTTTGAAAAATGAAAATTAACTTTTGAAAAAATGC
Source organism: Aromia moschata (assembly GCA_029963805.1). Lineage (NCBI taxonomy): Eukaryota > Metazoa > Arthropoda > Insecta > Coleoptera > Cerambycidae > Aromia > Aromia moschata. The sequence continues at coordinate 356,533 of JAPWTK010000070.1, forward strand.
TACAAAAAAATTCTTAATGATGCTTAAAAATAGTTTTTGCCATTAACTAACACATTTTAATATTATTTTGGGAAAATGTATTTTCTGTCACGATGAATTATCATTTTCTTTTTAAATCTTGGAAATGCATATTATGAACACATGTTGTACTACTTGACAAATGAAGCAGGAAAAAAACATAATTAGCTGATAATAAATAAACAACACATTTCATTTTTTCAGTAACAACAAATATATAAAAAAGAAAACTTGTTTTCGATGAATTAGTGTTATGTTTACAATAAATTAATTTTACTAATTATTTTAACTATTTTCTCCCATTTAGCTCGAACAAACTTCCAATTATTCAAAAAAAAATTTATTTGTTAATAGCATTCCAATTTAGGCTAATCTAATTATCCTCGCAATAATAAATAGCAAACTCATTTTCATGAGCCATTATTAGAATTTTGACTCTCCTAATCTTTTTACGATCTGAAGATACCGTTGGAGAGTACCTACTCTCCAACGTCTCCTACTCTCCTACTTTCGTGAAATATTAAAATATTTTGCAGCACGTTTGACAGATACCTATGCCTTGTTCAACAACTCTTTTCATTGGAGGTCCCTACCTTTTCAAGCATAATTTTCGGAAATTGACATGAAGTAAGTTTGATTTTAGAGTGGAATCTCCATATAAGGAGGGGTGCCCGTATTTGTTCAAGGTACCTTACTTGTACTTGGGTTATTAGCTATAATAGGTTAGTTATTTTATATTTCAGATATTCTGTGTTTGGAGTTTGGATCCATATTAACGTACCCATTTTATATCGCATAGTTTTTTGAAAAACGGTAAAGGGATTGTCATATACACCTATTAAAGTTTATTTTGGTCGACTGAGAATTGATTTATAACGTTTCAAAACAGTAAACTAGTTAAATTTTAATATAACTAAATTTATTAAATCTAACTAAACTAATTTTAAAATCAACAAACGTCATCTAAGTAATTGAAAATACATCGTATTTATTGAATTTGAATTGTTCCTGGAGTGGGTACTGGAACCTTCGGCGTAGAAACAAAAAACTGGACGTTTTCCACAAAACGTGAAAAGTGTAGTAGTTCGGTGTTTCATGGAAAACGTCCGATTTTTTTTTTTATTTGAATTGTTCCTACATATGAACCAGGAATTTACTATATAACTTAGAAAATAAAAGATAGAATAATACGTACGATTGAACTTAAAGGATAAGGCAGGGTGGGTAACTGTGAATATCGTAGTGGACAAAAACCATGATATAACGGAAATATCTGTAGCGTACATTATAACACCAGCACAAACCATTGCAGTCTCAGTTGAGTAGTTATTAGTACAATATGAGCTCAGGAATTCAAAAGGAGTATATTTTTATTTCAACGCTTTTCCATAAACAGGGTCAAATTCAAGATAGTGGGTCAAATTTGGTTTCAAAAATTTATAAATTTGTGTAATTTACATCAAACTTTTTTTTGGGTCGCTGATCCCGAATATAGAATCGAAATTCTCAGATCTAAGATGGCGATTCAAATATGGCGTGCCTTTACATCGTAGGTACATCCTTTTCATACCCAACTTGTTACTGTGGATTTTATAGGGTCGCATAATTTTTTGTAGATGATTTTCCTCTCCAAATTATTACCACACTCAGACAAACCCAGAGACATAAACGAGGACGCGGTGGTATTGTCTCCATCTTTTCATTTCTTTTTTTGATACTTCCAAAAGGGTTTTGTTTTTTTATTTATATTTTTTTTTTGTTATTTTATAATTCATGATATTTTATATTGTAATACAAAAATGTAGCCCTCAGAAGGGTCCGCCATATTTGATTGGTCATATTGGATTCGAAAATTTTCAGGCTCCGACTTTAGATTCGTGATTGGCGATCCCAAAAGTCCCCGAGTAACAAATTTGACACAAATCTGATGTGCAATGCCAATAATGATTTTTTCGTAATAATCAAAATTTTTTTGAATTTTTTATCTAATATAGAAAAGTTGGCCAATAATCAAATCCAATTGTGCATTCACACATGTTCTTTAATATCGTATAAACATAAAAAAGCAAAATACCCCGTGGAAAGCGAGCTATTATAGCCCAAAATACATAACAAAACTGACAAACTAGGTAGTCGATATATCGACCACTATGTCGCAAAGGGTTAAAACAAGTGTGAGACTATATGGAGATATTAAGACAGTTAGGAAACCAAAATATAGTAACACTAACTTGGACACCAAGGTTATAAAAATAATGGCATTTCGACTACTGTAATAGGGCCAGATCTCTTTTAAGGTGTGGCAAAATATTCATATTGAACAAGAAACATTTTTCTTTAAATATAGATATTTTGCTTTTTTAACTATGTTCGAAATTGTGAAAGTTACTATTTCTCAAAAGAAAATATTTCACAGTAAATCGAGATAAATGTCTTGAGAAGTAAACCTCTATTATAATTGAAAGTTTATTAGACAGAAGCACGAGGGAGAACATTATATAACCTACTTTATTAATTTTCTTTGTAATTATTCATTCGACGAATCGTGGTTAAGAAGTATAAGGGAATGGAGAAATACCAATGCTAAATCTTACACACAAGAACGGAGATACCATGTTGACCGCTAACCTCAAAAAAGTCGCATAGGGTGAACAACATATGTATGTGCTTGTTTATGTGTCTTAATAAAATTTGTTATAAATACACTAAAACTAAAACGTTTGCCCTGCTACTTCTTTGATAATCATGAACTACACAAATTATTTTTTAAGAAGCCTTTATTGCCCAGATACGTAAGCCAAAATTTGGAGAATATTACTTAAGCACACAGATCCAGAACAGAATGATAATTTTAAAATTACTTTCATTGACATCGACAAACCTAATGCAAATTATAAATTATCATTGTTAAGACGAAAGTAAAACACCAAAATTCCTAAATGTAGTATACATTATAGGTAATATTTATATTTACCGTCTCCTCTACGTTTAACTTTAACAGGGGTATAGCCAGTCGTTACTAGAGATATAAAAGTTTCATTATTATGTAAAACTATAAGCAGAACACCAAATTGGGACACTAACATAATTAGACAAAATAAATATTATGAACCAATTACTTCCATATCCGCATAGTGGAGAATGAATATAATATCTTAAATTGTTTCACTTTTATTTTAGCAACACTGATACTCATAAATGGTATTTTCTCTACGTTTGTGGAGCACAGTTTGAGATAATTTTGTTTTTACAAGTCTACTTATTGTTCTTGTTTTTTTGCGTGGTTGTTAAAAATGACCTAGAGATATAATTAATGTCCTATTATAACAATACACACACATAGTTCTCAGAGAAAGCAGATGTAATTTAATTAGCCGAAATTTTAAATTAGTAAAAAATAACTGTAAACTCAAGAATTGTTAAGGAAATATTTAGTAACGCTATCTTCATGAAAATAAATATTATTGTGGATATCACGCCAATTATGTTAGTGCTCGTGCAAAACGAGGAATTTTTCGTTCTTCTACAAAAACATTTTAATGGAAACAAAAAAACTAAACAAATATTTTTCTAAGGATTACGTATAGGCTCCGTGCATGTTGATCGCAGCGCCCTCGCGCGGCGAAGCCGGGAGCAACTAGTATGACAGGACTCGTTTGTCGACGTTTGTTTACATTGAAGCATATGAAAATAAATTGAGTATGTAATTGCATAGAGCAAGTTAATACATTTAAATTAAACAATGAATAGCTCGGGAAAAATGTGTTGTGTGGTGGACTGCAAAAATACGTCGAGAAATACGAAGGGTAAATCTGCAGTGCATCATTATGCATTTCCTCGAGCTAACCTGGACTGGACTCGAGATTTACGTGTAAAATGGATAAATGCTGTTAAGCGCAAAAAGTAAGCTCAAAATATTAATGTTTAAACAAATATATAACCGAAGACAGTATGTATAATCACATGTGAGTTCTGAATTGTGAATAAAATCAATGTTTATTTCCTTTTCTTTCAGTCAAGATGGTTCGGGTGGCAACCAACAAAAGAATACAGTTATTTGCAGCGATCACTTTGTTGGGGAAAACATTTATCATTTTCAGGAGCAGCGTTAGCAATATTTTCTACCGCAATTTTTTTCATTTGTAGTATAATCTACGGAAACTTCAGCAATCATAGTGACATCCCAAGACAACAATTCCTTGACACAAGTTACATTGATTATAATAAGTGGTTCTTTGTTGAAATTACCTACATACTAAATAAATCTTATACGTATATTTAAGATTATTTATCATTAACGAGAGCTATAGATACAAAAATCCAGCACTGGTCCGTGCTTAATGTTCTTTAATTCTCTTTTAACCAGGTGTAACAAGGTGTGAAAAAAAAAACAAGACATGATGCCTTAGGATTTCTTCTTAGTGTGAATGCTAAGGCATTATGCGTTAGCATTTCACCAATATAGGTGAATTAAAACGATGAATAATAATTGTAATAGCTTTTTGTGTTATTTTACTGGAGGAACTCTGATTTGGATTTGAGAAGGGAGAATAGGACAATGATTGCTTGATTAATGCCTACGTTTAGAAAACACTTTACCAGAAAGTCATATAAAGATAGTGGATGAGTATCTCATCACTCAGATTTTTTTAAGGGGTCTCTGTCAGTCCTTGGTCGAGAATAAGATCCGTAGTTAAAGACAGAAATGTTGATTTCTCATTTTATAGGCGTGATAAAAAACTTGGTTTTAGTTGTTACCTAAAGATGTTTATAATTATATTTATGCAACAAATACATACACCTTCTTATACAACGGTAACAGAAAAAAATTAATATTATAGTATTATACAATTAAAATAATACTCCCATATTTATACACACGTACTCAATACAAAATGTTTTACTGCTGATGAAAATATCAACGTAACAAAACAGAGTTGTGCCCTACACTCTTAACCTCATACTTGTTTACCGGTAACTTTCACTAACCATCTGGTTAAATCTTTTACTCTCTCTTAAATTAGTATAGTCCACCTTTTGACACATTTGCATATACGGACACGATTAAGGATGTGATCTTATTTTTATTTCTGATTTCACAGATTATTCTATGACGGTTTTTAGTCTTAGGCATCTTATTTTCATACGATGTATTATTAGAGTTTTGTTCGTAAAGTACGAGTATAATAGTTCTAAATATAGTTGACCTTTAAGTTTTCATTGTACTTAAGAATACTTATTCATTTTGTATTATACATTTTTAAATCATATAATTATTTTGTGACGAATTACTTTGTTGTTTAAAGATGACTTGTATTTTTGGACCACAAAAGGACGTTGAAGACTATAAATTAATATCAAAATTTGTAGGAATAAAACTTTCATCATGCAAATAAACGTACTCTGAAATCATCAAGTGTCATACACATTTTCCTCCATCGTACGGGACATCATCCACTCACATTCCTCGACGGATGATTTCAAATCTCTAAAGTCTCAATCAGAACAACAAACATTTTACAAAGACATTCCAGAGGTTCTCAACCATTTGCAAATTATAGAAGAAGAGAAAACCAGTATTCAAGACTGTGCGACAAGAAAATCGACTTCAGTAGTTTTCAGGTGATGAAACTAAATTCTTCTTACCAAAATCGATTGTTATAGTCAGCAAAAAGCTACTCACCAACAGCACAAAGACTTCAACCAAAATCACCAGTCAAAAGTAGCCATACCATGTGGAAGGTGTTCAAGCGGAGCCAAATTAATCGACGAGGCCTCGACGAGGCCACGAGAGTAAACATTCCTCACTTGTCCACACATCCGCCACTTCTTTAATGTCCTTAAAGTTTTAATGCTCTTCTCATCTTTTCAATATGGCAGCAAGAAATATTGGACTTCCATTTTAAACACTATAAAAATATGTTGACACAAACACGTCCCTATTCCGGAGACGATGACTGTTAGTAGTAGTTTAAATCTTGGATTATATCTAAAAAATATCGACATCATTGTCATTATACAGGGTTAGTACAAAGTCCCGGAACGGTCGATTTTTTGGACTTTCGGTTTCACAGGAAATGCTTCCAACTATTTTTTTTATTGACACACACAGTAGATGTTTACATTGTCAGATACAGAATAAAAAACTACCTTCATAAATGTCAACATGTTAATTTTAATTGATAAGAGTTCAACACAAAAGAAAAAACTTAAAAACTGCCGATAACGATAAAAAGACACCGATAACAAAAATATTTTACTGTGATCTGCTAAGTTGACACAAATTATTAGTGTAACTATATTTTAACTTCATTTCTTAATTTAACAATTTTAAGATGACCTTGAAACTTGCAGAATCTGAGCAATTGGTATTTGATGATGCATCGATATGGTGACCGTCAACGTCCTTTTGAAGAAGTTTCGAACATTCTTTAATATTATTTAACTGGATCGCCAAATCAGCAACAGTACGGTGGGTCAGAAACAATTCACAAATACAGTACAATTCAACATTCAACAAAGTACAATTCAAAAATACGAAAAGATTTACCAAGAGGTTGGCTTTATTAACAGTTCAAAAAATAATCACGTGTCCACAACGAATTAGGACAAATTCATAATATCTCCAAAAAATCTGCCTACAAAATTCTAAAAACTGAAACCTTCCAAAATGCATATTGGTAATGAATTAAATGAATATAATAATATCGCAGAATACATTTTTGCGAATTATTAACATAATTTATCAGAGAACAGCCTAATTTCTTTTCTGATGAAATATTTTGTCTCACTGGTACGGTTAACAGGCACAATTGCCGTTACTGGTCAACTCCAAAACTCTCGTTGGATGGAAGAAGTCCGTACGCAGCATTCTCAAAAAGTAAACGTGTGGGCTGGTGTGGTTAGGAAACGAAAACAATATAAATTTAAATCTATTGAGGAACGAGATTGTACCAGAGTTTGTAACTCTCTATCCAAATACAATCATCTAAACGAGAATATTTGGTTCCAACAAGGTGGAGCTCCTCCACATTTTTGCACATAATGTCTGTGATTATTTGAATGAAACATTTCCTACACGCTGGATCGGATGCAGAGGAACGATTGATTAGCCAGCTGGTTCTCCAGACCTATCGCCACTGGATCTTTTCTGTCTGGGGTCATCTGAAATGTCAAGTACATAAAAATCGGCCAAATACTCTATTGCAGTTAGAAAGACAAACAAATGAAGGAATCAACAATCAGTGTCAAGTAGAAAAAGGAACATTTTTAACATTTATTGTAATCTCAATCAATCTTAAAATTAATAAATAAGAATAAATAAAAAGATATTCTTGATTTTATGTCATCGGTAGTTTTAGATTTTTTTGTGCTTTAAGTTGTAGGCATTTGTAACCTAAAGTAAGCTGTGTAACCGAAAGTCTAAAAAAATAAAATGTCATTGTTGAATTCGTTATATTCGAGTACACACCCACACCAAATTTAAAAAATATTACATCTCAAATAACAAACTTTGTTATTTACCTTTGTTATGTACCCGCAACCCGACCGTTGCGGGACTTTCTGTAATAACCCTATACATATAAGTATAAAACTAATGACTGATATCAACTATAAAAAAGGTTTAGGGACTACTGTAGAGAAGGGATAGACATAAAATTTCAAGAAAATGTTAAGGCACAAGACAATAACTAAATTAGGTTATCAGCATTTTCTGATGAAACAACAAAATTGGTCAACTAAACATACCTACTATTGACAATATTTAGCAAGCTCAGTTCCCTAATAATTCAGTTTTGATTAAGGACAGTGTGGTTGTGTTAGCACCTGACGCCATTTTTATTGAATGGTATTCTATTTTCGATTTATATTTCAGTATTTTTTAGAAACAGATTTTGTGTTTTCAAAGTTATACGTTTTTAATAAGGCCGTAATTATATAAATACTGAATTGGCCTTATTCGAAATAGTGGCCTTATTTGGAACAGCAGTCATATTAAGGTACTGTTTTATTTTGGTCCACACCAAAAGAATTGTAATAAGATGACTCCAAATAGAAGAGGTTATGTATGATTAGGACTGCAGGTGCAAAAAGCTTAAGAAAGTTTTTGCAGAAATATTGATAAACAGAGCTTCCATACAATACGGAGTATTATGACAACGTTACGGAATTATATTCAAATTGGTAATAGGAAAAGAAAATTGGGATGAATGGATGCCGACCCATTTTCGCATCGCGACCGGAAGTCTGTCATTTTGTAAACCGAAAAAAGTCAGTTTTACTTGTCTTTTTCCGTATAAAAAATGTTTATTGCCATAAAACATTTCAAAATCATCTAGAATAGAAAACAGGTGAATTTCAATCCGAAAATTTTCAACTTCACTAACAGAACCCAAGTTTTAGTTTTTGACATATGTATTGATGCAAAACGATTATTACAATGTCTTACCAATCATCTAGTAATGCGATAGCATCTAACATGTCCAAGAAAACTAATGAGAACACGCACGATTGAGATATCAAGATCTATGACCGACTTTCGGTCCGATATCCAACCGGAAAATCCTTGGGGATTGAGATGAATAATTGAAGGTTGATGTCCAATTACACTAGATGTCCAATTTTTCACTAGAAGAGAGTAATTGAATAATTTTTGGATTTCCTTTACAGCCATTTTCCACAAAAAGTCATAAAAAAAGTTCTTTATCTTTAATTTTAAAAACGAATTAAAATGGTTAGCCTATTTTAATTCGTCAAACCATCAAAATTAAGTAGAGCACCCTCAAAAATAGTCGTATAAGAATTTCTACGAAATTCTGCAACAAAATCGCAGAGTTACATGTATGTAATAGTACATACAGAGCTGTGTATGTGATGTATGTAATTTCGGGTGTTAATGAGTTAGGGTGAGGGTTTTCTCAAATTTGCAGCAGAATAATTAATTTTCTGTCAGTGAAAATTTGCGAATGGCCAGTTTTGGAATTTCATTTACGTAGCTCGATTCTCTGAACCTACTTTCAATTCTGCTGACTGTGGTTCCATTGGCAGGTTGATCAGGATGCTTCTCATCAAATAAATCGCATTCTTCCTGTATTCGAGTTTTGTCACCGTATCCATAAAAATCAAATTTCTATTTACTTTTTCGTTAAATACGTCATAATCGTAGTTTGATTAGATATAAAAATGGTAATTGATACTCAGTTGAAAGCATCATATATCAAATGACATTTCTCCAAAATATTCTAATGCAGAGTGGTAAATTTGTATGCATTAAATAATACTAAACAACAAAACTAACACCAAAAATAGGACTTTGTCATTTGAAACACTTGACGATGACGTCATTTCTCGAAAACAATAGACGATCGAAAAGTGATGTGGCGGTCAAAATATACATTTTTATAATTAAAATTTGACCTGTTTCATGGTGTTTTTTTTTTTTTGCGGAAAATTACTTGTTTCGATTTCACTAAGTATGTGCAGTAACTTCCAGTCTCTCTATAAATACTAAAATACATGAAATGTACCAAATTTGATTAGATTATACTATTGTATTCTATTGTACTGTATTAGATAGTACTCCATATACCGCAGTTGAAAGTCGTTAAAATCATCCGATGCGAGAAAAAAATTACATTCGTGTTTCCGTTGATAAATTGCACTGCATAGCACGACATGCTTTTATGTGTACAAAATTAATATTTTTTTATACAAGGTGTTCCACAGAAGGCGGTTTCTTCCATAACACTATTATTGTAAATATAAGAAAAAAATTCCAAATAAAAAGTTACCCAAAATGATGTGGTGCATATTTGTAAAATATTTCTAATCATACAAGTGCCCCAAATTACGAAGTTGTGTAGCTATTACGTGAGATAGTTTACAAACTTCGTTATTTTAAACGGAACATCCTGCAAATTTGTATATTTTTTAATATTCCACTAAATTTTAGGTCAACTTAATTAACCATATAATTACTTACTTAATTAATTAACCAATTCCTAAAACCCACCGTTTTGGAGATATTCAATTGTTTTTGAGAAATGTCACGATATCCATGCTCTAAATATTTCTAAATAGTGTCTAAACCAAAAAAGTTACAGACATATGGTTAGAGACAGTTCGATTTGTCAAGAGAATTCCTTTTTATTGTTGCAAAATATTGTATGTAATTCTCAAATACCACTTTTTAAACCTGAAAATCTTCCAACAGCAATCCTTTTTTTCAAATGGAATGACCCATATTAACTTATATCGTTCAACATGAAATTAAATTAACTTTTATCTGATATAGGGTTGTCTACATCTATCTTCATATGTTTTTGAGGAAATATCTGTTTCCTTTCTAAAGTTTGAGAATAAAGTGATACACGTGATACAGTGATACAAGTGATATAAAAGAGATAAAGTGATAAAATAAACAAGTAGGCTTTGACCATATTATTTCAGTATTTACTGACAATGAAATACAAAACGTAATAAGAACGAAACACAAACGATAATAATACAACGTACGTTATTGCAAAATAAAAATGAAAGAATAATTCATGACGAATTGAACTGTCCAAACTGTATGTCTAATTTTTTTATTTTATTTTAGACGCTATTTATAAATACTTAGAGTGCCGTGTTATCATGATATTTTTCAAAAAATATTGAATCTCTAAGACGGTTAATAAAGTCGACCTTAAATTTAGTGAGGTTTCCAAAAATGTCCAAATATACCGGGTATTCTATTTAAAATAACGAAGCTGTATAGCGATTAGGTACAGAAAATAGAGCACTTTGTATGACTAGAAATATTTTACAAATATGTACCACATGTGTAATATACATTAATATTTAAATATTATTTTATGTCTAGCTTTCGTTCTTAGGCATCATTACAAATTCTTTATTAAAATAGAGAAATATTTTACAAATATGCACCACATCATTTTGGGCAACTTTTATTAGAAATTTTTTTCTTACATTTACAACAACAAAGTTATGGAATAAACCGCCTTAGACGAAACAGCCTGTGTAACAATTAATATTTTATATAACAATTAACATGCATTAGCCGGGAAGAGTAATACAATATTAAAATTAACACGATCTGTGTAATATACATTAATGTTTAAATATTGTTTTATGTCTAGCTTCGTTCTTAGGCATCATTACAAATTCTTTATTAAAATTGCAAATATTGTCACTGCTGGACTATATTGATATTACATAAACTACTTCCCCTTTAAGTAATATCTTATATTAGCACTACATTATCATGTATGCCTTGTTAATATTTGAAAAGTGTAAGTGAAAAGAGGACTAATGAAATTAAATAGTAAATAGCTCTATTTACCTTGTAGAAAAACGACATAACTCATATAATATTGATGAATAATTTAAATGGAGATTCTTTCCTTAATGATTCCAAACAAATTTTATATAAAAAAATACGTGTCGTTATAATACATTAATTATTTATGATAGCGTTAATAAATATTTTACTAGGTGAGCGGGGAATATTGCATATTATGCCTAACATTTTATTTAACTAAGAACAAAACAAATAAGTTTACAAAGGAGTAAGTTCACTTTATGTAGAAAAGTGAGTAGAAAAGTGAAAAAATCAAAGTAAAAGTAATCATGAAACATTTTAAACATTTTTTTTTTTGGCTAAATAAGCCTCAAATGTTTTTGAAACGACGAAATTTTAAGTTTAAGCGAAAAATCTGTCTATCTTTATAGCCTTTATATTGTGTATACGATTACTTGAAACGCATTAAGATGTCAACTAAGGAGGTCTAGATATGGTTTTGAACGGATAACCCCCATATATCCCCCAACCCCTTATTCGGTTAAAGGATTGGGGGATATATGGGGATAACACTATTTTTTTCTTTATCTCTATTAATTCGTAAACGATGCAAGATATGCACTTATAATTTGAGACATATGTTTAAACCAGGCCTCTCCAACTCCGATGCTATTGCCGCTCCGGCCGAACGCCGGCCAAGCACTCGCGCCGAGCTGCGGCACCGTTGAGCCGAAGGATGGCAAAGACAGCACTAACAGTCCAGTAGGCAGGGAGCTAAAATCATCAAAATTAATTTTTGCGACATGCGGGCAGGTTTTTACGGATCCCCATGTATTTTTTCCCGTAGAATACAATAAGCGGGGTCCGTAGAGCAGCATCCGTGTAGAACATTGTTTAAATAAGCAATATATGCAAAATTTTTCATATTTTCGCATATAACTCCGTTCCCAGTGCATTTTCGGTATACACGTGTGGAACTTAAATATGCAAGCATATAAAATGCTAAGATAATACTTAAAATAATACCTTCTACAAAATATTGTTAAAGCCTCACCTATCAGAACAAGACAACTGCATTCCCCTACCGCGACAGTCTAGCTCTGCCTTCGACGAGTTTGTGTGTTTAAACGACGCGCGGACTGTTCCGCCAATGCGCGGTTAGGTGCCGCCCCCGCTATTGCGCATACGTCAGTTGTCCGTACCGTCTAACCGATTTCAGTTTGCGCATGCGTCAGTTTGTCTGCTCCACCTATCTACTGCTGCAACCCCTACCAATATTCCATGCATTTGAAATGCATGTAATAGAATCGTCTATGCTTCCAAATTTAAGTTCCACGCGTGTATAAGGGACTATTAAGAAAATTTTTCCGTATTAAATTTAGAAAATTTTTAAGTCCAACCGGAAGTGGAATTGTTAACTAACAATTGGCTAATAAAACTGAAAAAAAGTGCTTATTTTTAATTATTTATTTATTTGAAAAGTTAAACAATTATCAGCTGAAATAGTTACTCTTGAAAGAGTAACTATTTGTAACTAGAAGTTACCTTGAAAATTTCAACTCGATCCGTTAATAACTTTTCGAGTAATTAACGATTGAATTTTTTTCAAGCCTTAATTACCAATGACGCCATTTCTTTGTTTATTGTAGGATATTGAGCGGGTTGGGCTAGAAAAATCATAAATCTCTTCAAGTTTGCGAGACGTTTTGAGATTTTGAAAAATATTAATTTGGGCCAATTTTATAAAGTTTTCTACGCGACTACCTTTTTTTGACGCGATGTATATGTATATTCTTTTAGCGTTGCCGCTTCGAAATTTTCGGAATTGTGACTATAATATCTTGACGCCCATTTTTTTAACGCGCCTTGAAGCGTACTTTCAAGTTTCAATTTCATGATCATATTCGCCCTACTTCTCTTTTTTAAGTAAAAAAAAAAATAGTGAAAAAAAAGCAACTTTTTCAACTTCAGCAGTCATTTGCAAGTTTATCAATAGCACTTGGAGACTTCAGGTTGTGCTTAAAATTTTGGAAATTCAATAGGCCACAACTTCTTATATGCATATATATAAAATATGCCAAGGAACGAAGATATAAGCGAAAATGTGAAAAAGACGTTTTTTTTTCACAAATTGTTAATTTAAAAAATTAGCGGACGGTTTCAGCTCTACGGACCACGCGCATTGTGTTCTAACCAAAAAAATACATATGAAACCGTCAAAACTAGCCCTATTCGTTTCGAGAACATGTTTTGCTGATTTTAGCTCCTGCCTACTGGACTATAAAAGTTAAAATTAAATTAAGAAATCTAAAACACCAGAAAACGTTAAAAGTCTGATATTTTCCGGAAAATGTGTCATTTTTTAATAAATAGTACTAAAATAATGACGCGTACCTCTGGAATGCTTGGTAGTTCTGATTTTAATTTGGCTAATCAGTTCCGTCCTTTCGTCACCAACAATTGCGTCATGCGACGAAGAATGTTTGTTCTCGTAATGTCGCCGCACGGTCGAGGACTTGATGTTTACGATTGTATAACAAACTAAACATTGGGCTTTCCGTCGACGTTAGTAAAAAGATATGAATCCTCCCATTGGGAATTAAATGTCTGGCTAGATTGCCCTGGCATTATGATGTCTACGAAGATCCACTCTGTTAATGACGGACCGATTCTTTTCCCATTAGAATTAAAATCAAGCAGTGGCGGTGCGTGATATTTCAGTTAGCCATATCTTGAAAACGACGAATGGGACCCACTTCACTTTTTAGGTGATGACTATACACCTCTTACAGAAAGGATTTATAGTGAAAAAATCGTCAGCAAAGTTTGCGAAAAAATTTCAAAAACACTGGAGCACTCCCTGGGTTCTCAGTAACGCTCTGTGGAATATTTGCAGTATATATTTTTTTCATAATCTAGAAACAAATATAAGGAGACGTTTTTCGATTTGTTACAAAATATGGAGCACTCCTGGGTTCTCAGTAACGCTCTGTGGGATATTTGCAGTATATATTTTTTTCATAATCTAGAAACAAATATAAGGAGCTGTTTTTTCGATTTGTTGCAAAATATTTTTTTGTTTCAAAAAGTTATGGCCATTTTAATTTTAATTTTATAGGAACATTTTGTTTCCCAAATTAAAATGGCCATAACTTTTTGAAACAAAAATATTTTGCAACAAATCGAAAAACAGCCTCTTATATTTGTTTTCTAGATTATGAAAAAAAAAATATACTGCAAATATCCCAGAGCGTTACTGAGAACCCCAGAGTTGTAATGTTTTTGAAAATTTTTTCGCAAACTTTGCTGACGATTTTTTCACTATAAATCCTTTCTGTAAGAGGTGTATAGTCATCACCTAAAAGTGAAGTGGGTCCCATGCGTCGTTTTCAAGATATGGCCAACTGAAATATCACCAACCGCCACTGAAATCAAGTGTCGCGCGGATCGCGCGCGAGTGTGTGTGGGTGGGAGAGATAGAAACAGAAAACAATAATGTGATGCTGTTTCTGTCGCGCAAAGGCGGCTGCGTTGCGGAGGAGTGGAGAAGGCGGGAGCAGGCACCGGTGCGCGTCGGCACCGAGTGCCTGTGTTGGAGAGGCCTGGTTTAAACCAAAATAGTGTGAAATATAAAAGTTTATAGCATAATATGGTGTAGGGTTGAGGGGGCTAAAGGGGGTAAGCAATAAAAATATCCGGTTGATTACTTGCCATTGCCTCGAAATACTTTCACTTACTAAGTACTACTAATTTTCTAGACAAGTCTGGAGAGTGGTGGGGTATAGGTTATATAAAGCGTGCGCTTATGTGCGTTAACATTATTCAATCTCAGAGCGGAACTGTAACTTGTAACGTAAAAATGAACGAAACTTCAAGTGATACTCGATATGCTATATTATATGAATTTCGTTTAGGCCATAATACAATTGAAGTACACCGAAATCTACTGGTGGCATATGGTGACAACTTCCATAGTTTAGCAACATGAAAAGATGGTCTGCGTTTCAGATCTGGCGACTACAGCATCGACGATAAACCACTGTCTGGTACGCCACCTCAACTGGATGTCGAGTGCTTGCGTACAATTTCCGAAGCATACCTATAGAGAACTACATGAGAGCTGTAGCCAGACCAAGTGGACTCGAAACGCTAGGCAAAGTCTAAAATTTGGGCAACTGGATACCACGTTTATTAAGCGAAGCCGATCGCCAGCATCGGAGTAACATTTGCACACAACTTCTCCCGCAGTCGTCGCTTTGACTGGTTGAACAATCTTGTTAACGGGGAATGAATGTGGGTGCTTTATATAAATCACAACCATAAGCGACAGTGAGTAGACGCAGATGCTCCAGCAAAATCGGTACCTAAACCTAACGTACACCAGAAAAAGATGATGTTTCGGTTTCTTGGGGCCATCACGGCGTGTATCACTGGGAATTCTTGGAGGACAATACTATTGTCACCGCAGCTGTCTATTGTGTTCAACTCCACAATTTGACCACCTAGCTCGAGCTTTGCTGCCGCGGCTATACAACGTTATACAAGTGCACAATAGTCTAGTATACATAGTAATATGCGCGTCTCCATATAACATAACAATAAGCCTTGAACTCTTGCACTTAGGTTTTGAGGTTCTGCCCCATCTACCATATTTACCACACCTTTTCCCCACTGACTATCCTTTGACTTGACTGATTATCAAATCTTGTCATAAATCTCGTAACATTCATTTAGGTTATGTAGGTTGCAATAGTGATGTGCGACAAAGGCAATTTCAGCCATAAAGGTCATACGGAAGTCATAAAGTTTATATTGGTAATGTAGGTCACATAACTAATCAAGATTATATTGGTCATAGAGATCACAGTAGTCATAAAGGTCATATTGGCCGATTGAGTCGCGGGTTGAGCGAAGAATTTTATATTGGTCACACAGATTATAATATGTTACAAAGGTCATACAGGTCATAAAAGTCGTATAATATAGGCCATAAAGGTCCTATCCAAATTTCATAATTCTAAACACATACCCTGAGGTTTTTGGCGATGTATTCTAATTATTTTTAGTGAAAGTAGTGATTCCTTAGGCAGCGGTTTTTTAAATTAGTGCATAATTTGATTATCAACCCTCGTATTAATATTGGATGATCACAATAGTGTAAATCAAATTAGTTAAATGAGCTACGTACAAGGTTACTTTTATAAAAGAATACCCCCATTTGTTTATGTATTTTTATTGTTAGTCTATTTAAAATAAAACCAAACCCATGTCAGACGGGTTTTACAAAGGATTAAAACGCAAAATTGTAAGAAGTAAAAGTGCCTTTATTTTATAAATTGTAAATAATACTTCGCTGAGAAGTGTGTTTTTACTGTTTTTGATTGTGAAACGTTTCAAAATGAATTCAGTGGACTTTTTATTGACTAATAAAGATATTACATACGAGATACGAACGGAAATTAAACGGTTAGGAAGGCCGATACCCGATTTGATTATTTCCTAAACAGACGTAGGAAAATTGCGAAATTATTCACGAAATTTAATAGTAGTGTCTACGACAGATTTAAGTGGTTATGTGTCCTAAAAGAAACAAACTGTTTTGTTTTATTTGTTTAGTGATGGGTGGCAACCAAAGTGCATGGACTCAAGAAGGGGTGAGTGATTTAAAACATTTAAATGAACGAGCCAAGAAACATGCTAGCTACAATGAAAAACATTTACATAACATCTTAGATTTTAGTGTGTTGGGAAAGGTAGACATAAGGCAACAGCTTGATAGTGCTTATCGTGAAAATATAAGACGTCACAATGAAAATGTGGATAAAAACAGACATATTTTAAACCAAATAATTAATTGTATTAAATTCTGTGAAACAAATCTAAACAAATTTAATGAAAAGGCGATTAACATTTTTGTGAATAAGGACAGGCGAGCTGATTTTCTCTACAAATAACGGTAAGATACCAATATCAATTTTTTTGTCACATGTTGCCACCCATTATTTTATCCAAAAAAAACGTCATCAAAGTTGGCCGAGAAAAAAAGACGTATTTCTATTCGTGATCGTATTTATAACCTTATTTACTTGTCAAGACTGTCACATCATATGACAGCCATTGTTTATTTTACAAATTGTGACAGTCACTTGTCAAAAGTTTGACATAACCGAAAAGCTTAGACATGACCGCTATTTCCATCTCTCTCGTTCATAGCCAGAGTTGATGACGTTTTTTTTGGATGTCTCTATATTTAAGCTCTCAATATTCATGCCTAATAATTATTATTTAAAAAAGCTACCAAATCCCAAAAGTAATTCTTGTGAAAGTCTATATTTTTGTATAAAAGAATTTTTGATTGAAATTCTGAAGTGTCAGTAAAACGCATGACTTTGAAAATTTTAAAAATTTTCGCCTGCGGCGCCACTTGGGTAACGCTAATTCCAGTACGCTTTAAGAAAACTTGAACGCTCCCAACTTTTTTTTCATCAAAATCTAAATCATGATTATTATGTATGATTCTGTCCCAAATTAATTGTGAATTTTTTAAAATTAGAACCACGGACTATCAGTATATTTTTATTATATATAAAACAGCGGAATCAGACATTTATCTCCAAATAATGCCCCGTCCAATTACTCGAAAACTGTTCATTATTGGACTTTGATCGGTGCCCATTGAGACTTTTGATCGGGACATCAAGGAGAACGGATTCCCAAAGTTTCAAAAAAAATTGACAGAGAATCATTTTCCATAAGGTGTGTGCGGGTCCTTTGTGTGGGCATATATTAACATGTAAACGTCATACACATCCAATTTTATTTGTTTTATTTCTCTTGAAATATACTTTGGTAAATTTTCTTCATATCTAAATGATCTCTAATTAAAATTACTGTTTCACCTTCTCCGCCATTTCGGTCGTCACGTGTGTAATGTATCGATAAACAATGTTTATATCAGGCACTCGAAGTTATTTTTATTACGTATTGCCGACCTGCAGCTCCATTAACACAGATCGAATGTTAATGAATTGGAATAAGGTATAGTATATGAATCCGGTTTATTATGTTTATAACCTAACCGATTTTGTAATGCCCCTAAAATATAAGTTATTTTGTAGTACTAGTATTTCGTACATGTTTTGTTATATACTTGTTCTATGTTCTTATGTTCTAAATGAAATATTTGTAAATGCCCTATTAAGTCTTTTTACATGATACCACTATACATTTATAAACACACTAGGGGACGGACGGGCAAGAAGGATACGTTAATTTTAAAAATAAATAAAATATATGTTTTGATTATATTTATTTGTAACTTTATATTTATAATCTTTGGAGATTGTTATATTAGCAATTAAGATCAAAATTCTAAAAAAAAAAAAAATTATTCTTTGATTTTTACTTAAAAAAAGACCAACTATCCGTTTTTCCCACCTAGGGCGGGCAAAATGAATACATAGGTCGGGCAAAACGAATATTGACAGCTAATCAAGACAATCGTCACAAAAATACGATCCTCGGCCTGGATAATATATGTCGAACAAGCTTCATGAGTCCATTCTCCACAATCTCCACACTGCATCCAGTCCTCAATAGGCGGGTGAATGTAAGCTTCTTTGCACATAACGCAAACGTACGACTTCTGTTGCTTTGTGTTAGTTTTTAGGTTTTGTTTTGTGCCTGTCAATTTAATTTTTTTGCTGTTTGACGGACCAGGACCATCGAACGGAACTTTCTTTTTAGCTGCAACAACAACACCTTTAGCTCTTTAACAACAACTTGCTTTTATTTTGGTGCCTTCTTGACTGAACCAGAAGCAGCGTTGAGTGAAATATTCTTTTTTTAGCTGCTGAAGCATCTTGTTTTTGTTTTTGTGCCATCTTTATGGGTGAACTAGTCAATATTTTAGATTTTTGTTGTTTTCGTCCTTGCGTATTTCTTTTCTTTTACTTCGACAGGTATGGGCCGGATTTTTTCCAAAACTTTTCGACTTTCCAAAAATGTTCGACTCATTTTCTGGTTGTGTAATAGCTAAATTGTTATTCAGTTCGATATTTTTCTCATTCCCATTCATGTTGGTGTTTTTGTTATTTTCTTTTGCCGAGGTACTGTAGACAGAACTTTTGGTGGTTTAGTCGATGAAGTCTTCACTCCAGTCTCGTCCATGTTAAAGATCATATCAGGTGCAATGTGGTGCTTTTCTACGACTTCTAACAAAGAATAAAATCTATTTACAGCTTGTCGATTAAATCCTTTCACTCGAGCTACAGAAGTTGGTTCCGGTGATCTCAAAGTCAATAATGGATGACGACGCTTGAAATTATTGAACCACCCTTTTCCAGCTATATTTCCAGAAAAAACGTTAGATTTTCCTTTATTTTTAGCAAATTCTCCAGCTATCTACATAAATTCTGTTCGTGTGAGGCCATAAAATAATGAATTCATTTTTTGAGCATATTCAAAGAGATCTTTCTCGTCTTCTGGCGTAAAAACGGTTTCGAAACGACCTATTTTTTTTATGAACCACTTTGAACATGCCTATGTAATTTTGCGTAAGGTATATCATACAATTTACTTGCTCTTAATATGGACGTCTTTTTAGCTTCTTTGATAGCTTTTGCTAAGTCGTCTTCAGACCAAGAGGCTCGTTAGGTCTTTCTTTTATATTTATACACCATCTGCAATAGAGATAATTATTCATTAATACAATTTTTTTATATGAACTTTGATCATTAACAAACTATGTATAAGGAGGGCAAAACGAATATTGTCGTTTCGTTTTGCCCGCCTTGTAATTTATTTTCATAACCTAACCTCAAACAAAAATGGTAAAGTAAAAACTTAAACTGAATGTATTTTTTATACTTCTATTTACAGCAAAATTTACTAAGAATATTAAAATATCGCTAGCCCTGAATATAATAAAATAAACACAAGGTATTTACGGTGGTTTTATTGTAATTTTTTCAATGAAATTCAGTTTCTTCACACAGAACGCGTAGTTTTTAATTTATGCTGCGGGACGAGGTCTGACAGCAAGTGTATACGGGTAACGAGTCGAGCAACACTAGCGCTATCTTTTTCTATCGGTCAAGTATCGTAGCAGAACAAATATTCTTTTTGTCCGCCCTCTTCTTCTTGCCCGTACGTCCCCTGCATTACATGTTCACAACAAGTTTAGTTTTTGTGTTTCTGCGTTTCTGTCAAGACGCTTGGTCTAATTATTGTTTGACAATTTTTGAGCTCAGAATGGTACTGAAACATATTTGATATAAAATTTTTAGACATACCGGGTGACACATGATCACAGAATATATACCTTTTTATCAAATTTGGTTACAGCCACAGTACGAACTAAAATGTCAATTTAAAAATGATGTAATCTAGATATTACCTGTTTCATAAATGAGCTAGAAATTGTGGCACTAAAAAGGTAATAGTGCTGGTAGCTTCCACAGTAAAGTACTTTCGAATGATACTATGGTACCAATATTATGCCATGTGCCACGGCGCCTTGCAGTTCTTGGTTGAAAATAATTTTGGACCCTTTGAACTGCTATCACTAATTCTACGACCAGTCAATAGGCGCGTTCAACCGTGCAGCCAATAATGCTAGTTCAATAATGCCGCCAACATGATTGAATAATTGTTTTTAAAAAATTCTGAAACTACGTCTAATACGAAAGCATTTAATGTACCGTCCACAAGACCATCTGTTTCTTCAATTTCCGACATCAATATACTCACAACAACACGATCCTCCTTTTTCTATCTGAAATAACATACAAATCACAGATGAGAGATGCACCAAACTTGAGTAAGCAGTACTTACACAAGGCAAATACTGTAGTATTGACACAAAACATTTAAAAAGTACTGACTCATTGACATTTGCTCATTGCTTTCAGCTATCCATTCAAAACAGAACATATTAGCGCTTGAATGGCGATAATCTAGCGGCTTGCTCCGTTGAAAGCGCCCAATATTTCAAACGATGCGAACAAATATTTCTAAGGTCACTAGGAGTCGAATTAAGTGGTCACGGCAAACTTAAATTGAAAACTATTAACACATATGATGATTTCAAATATTCAATAACATATAGGGTATCCAATCTGAAAATCGTAAGCTGGTAGTACTTCCAGTTAAACCGGAAGATATATAGGTCTTAATTTCGTTTGTATGTATGTCAAAGGTTGACATTATGATGAATGAAGCTGAATATTTTCAATTAAATAAATCTCTCCTCTCCTTAAATAAGAAAGTAAATAAATAAAAGGGCATGAATCATGAAGTGTATTTACAGAGAAACAAATCCAATTTAGCTGTTCTGACATGTTTTTCAAAATTAGTATGAAAAAAGTAAATATATATATATGGTTGTGAATAAAACGTATGCGATGGTTGTTAGGGTCATTTTTCAATGTTATATGATTATTTAGTGAACTGATATTTTCTATCTGTTTCTGAAAATCTGTATGTTTTAAAAATAGTTATACATAAAAAAATATATACTTAGGTACTGATAAAATTACCTGAAATATGGGTAGATAATTAAAACTTCATACAATGGTGTATTGTCATATTTAGCCGGGCCAACATAAGAATGTTATAATAAATAAAAAATACAGCGTTTATTAATTTGTATTGAATTATCTACAATGTACTAACGTGTGAAGAAATTCTCACCCGATTTATTTTTAATTTTTATGTATGAGTACAAGCAACAAAGAAGATTTGATTAAAAAATAGAAGGAATGTTAAGGACTTATCTTAAACTAAGGTTATACCTAATTTCTATTTTACTAAATTAATAAAAGAATTAAAACCATTTCTAATCTGAAATTAAAATGTTTTTACGCATGTAATTTATGTCCGGACAAAATAAATTAACTATATCATGTATCATGTAATTCATTTACTAAAATAATGAATGATGCTATTATAAGGTTTTTGATGCTATATTTTATGTTTAATTGGCGCATATTTTAAAATATTGCTATTACTTATTTATTACAGTTAAATGCAGGGAAGGTTTATTTCATTCCAAATTATTATATCTCCAAAAAAGATAGTACATCCATCTCACATAAATCAAAACAAAGTTGAGCTTGCAACTGTAGATTATTTCGTATTACAATGAACAGTATGTATTGAATTTCTATTTTACCATGAAGTTAGAATGATTTTCCGGTCATCGTTATTTACCAAGAGAAACCACAGATTCCGATTATGATCTTATTAGACCTCATCAGTGAGACGTATCTGACTGCGAAGCGTCATAAAGCAAGAATAATTCCCAGTTCCTTATACAGGGTGTCCCCAATTAGCCTACAATATTTTAGTGAGTATTTTAGTTCAAAATTATGATATTTTTTCCTGTAAATACAGGTCCAGAAGTTGTTCCTAACGTGGGAATACAGTCCGTTTAAGATATAGGAAGAGACGGGTATTTTTCAGAATTTCTCCAAAACCGTTAGACACCTTAACGAAATTTTATATTGTGGCTATTTATTATTGTTAAAAACAAATAACCTTACAACTATCAAAATCGATTTAAAAAAAATATATTAACATTTTATAAAATCATGTTACCTCAAACTAAAAACAATTGTAATGGCAGTACCTAGGTCATGTAAATCAGTATCAAAGGTTAATATTTATTGACAAAGTTAAAATTCAATAATGTACTTGTCAAAATACTCGTAGTGCTAAAGCTTCTTGTATTACTAGCACAAAATGCAAAAATTTAAAAATAAATTTGCGAATTAAAAAACTTAGATATGAGTTTTATGTTTAGCTTTTGTAACAGCAATCCGTATTCAGCGTAGACATAATAGATTACCAATTGAAGAACAATTATGTGTGTGTGTGACATCACTCTCATCAATAGATTTGTTCTATTGTTAGTGTTGATTTATGTTATTTATGTATGTAATAACATAAATCATAAGTCATACTCATAAGTGAATATGATTACTAATTATTTCAGATGATACATGTTGCTGCTGATTTTACTACACAAATCAAAAAAGGTTTCCAAGCTTCTGGAGCAATAAGCCGTCGGGCTAGATTATTTATCGAAGCAAATGGAAATATTTTTAAATTATTATGTATTAAAAGATAAGAAAAAAGATAAGACAATAATACGTATACGTAATTATACCTATTTCTATATAATTATGTACCTAGTTGGTCAGAAATTGACATTATGCATTATTTACTCATGTTACAATGTTTTTACTAAATATTTTCAGTTATTATCGTTTTATTTATTTTTTATATTAAATGAATGATACCTATACTATTTATATAATTATATAAATCATAAATTAGAGAAGTGGTTCACTCACTTTTTGCGTTTGTTAGGATGCAAGAAGCTATCGATATGCTTTAATAATAACCATTAAAAATAAGAAAAAGCATAATAATTATCAGCATTAGTAATAATAGCATTAGTCAACATTAGCCAAAAAATGTAGTGTAAAATATGGGGCACCGTGTTTAAATAAATGAGTTTGGGTGAATTGAAATGAATTTGTTCTTATATTTTAAACACCCTGTCCATAATTCAGAAATAATAAAAGCATTGTTGCATAGTGTTAGGGTTCTACTAATCACAGCGCTATTACCGATAGTTAATTTCCTAAAATGACCGCTACAGATAGTTTCAATTATTATGGCGCTGATGAACAAAATTTCATAAAACTGGTATAGATATGGTATTTCATAAAAATATATAAAAACTTACATAAAATGACGTGTATATTGAAAAATAGGTTAAAACAGTACCATTCCATTTAAATTAAAGGAGTTTATGCCAACTTCTGGTATAACAGGAAGGAACGCCATCTTGAAAGCATTTTTCTTTAAGTTTGCCATAGGCCAATAAAATTTGAAATAAGAAAACATAAAAATTATTGAAACAAAAATGTACTTTAACTAAATTGAATGAGGTTATTTCAAAACCTAAATTTAAAAATATTTAGCACAAAGGTTAATATCTTAATAAAGTACCGGTCAACACGAATAGTTAAAAATTCACCAATTACTCATTTATTAGAGTTATAAATTCAAATATATTTTTTACTTACCAATAATTGTTTCCCTAATTAAAGATATTACTATTAATTTATCTAGTTTAAACAAAACTATATTTACTAGGACGTAGGACATTGTGGATTAAATTCACTTTAATGTAGAAGAGAAAATTACGAAATTTTCGGAAATAAAATGAATAAAAATTTTTTGCTACTAAATAACTACGTAAATCAAATTTAAATGACACAAAGTAATTATAGTGGAACTCTGTTATTATTTGTAGAAGGTATACTTTTTTACTAGGATCTATTAATAGCATTTTAATTATTTTAAATACGCATTCCTAAAATATTACAGAAAGATTTCACTGTCGATTAATTCATATTTTTTCCTTATTTTCACGATTACAGAGGACCAAGTAAACAACAGTCACGCACTTCCTTTGTAGATTTCAGCCGCACAGATAGAGTATAACCCTAATTCTTAGACTAAACTGGTCCATATGACATACTTGCAATACGACGTCTGCTGATCATATAAAAACTTCCTCCTTCCAAGGCTCCTCATTCGATTTGCAACATCGGTCATGCACCAACTTTAAGAACAAAAATATATATTTTTTTCAATTCGCCCCAATTTATCAGTGAAAATGAACTCCAAAGTGATTTGTGTAGTGATTGCTGTTTGCTTCGTTTCAACAACCGCAGGACCTGTTGTAGACGACAGCAAAGGACATATCAATTCCGTAAGACTTTTCTTTTAGTTTCAATACTGACATATGTTTTTAACGACACAATTTCATTTTCTGTTTATTGCCTACTAATAAACTGTGAAATATGTACGTTAAATTTCGCACTCTTCAGCTTACAGAAAATTAATTTCAGTTTCACAACTTCTTATTAAATGTCGTCATAGTCATTATTGTACAATTTAAATTAAATAACTTTGTTCTTCAAAATTGCTCAGCTATTTATTTGTACACAATATTACTTTCGTTTGTACTATTATATTAAGTACGTATATACGAGTGTTACAAATGAATGATAAAATATTTAAAATCTTTGGTTTTACATATTTTAATAAAATATGTATTTAAGGCAACAAATAAAGCATTTTTTTTTAAAGAAAACATGGTGTATCGAATTTTATGTACTTTGGTAGTTATTCTAAATGAGATTGTATTACTTTCGTATAGTGCAGATTTAATATCATTTTAGGTTCACCCAAATGAACCTACCATTGAAGAGTCCTTATTGAAAAAATTAAATACGAAATGCTCGAATCGTGATGTTAGTTCTTGTATGATGCTGAAATTGGTAACGTACTTTAATCGGCTAATGAAAAAATCTGACATAGAAATGGGAGACATCGAGATCACGCAAACTTCCACTGAAACAATTAGTGTTGATACAAGCAGGAGCATTAACGATGTTGAAAATATGTCTGAAGAGGAGCAATTAAGCCAATTTTTTTGTCGATAAACTTTACAACTTCATTCAGACAAGGTCACTGAAATGGAAGGTAAGACACATGTTATATTATTGATACTTTTTTTGCATTACTCTCTCTAATGGACTTAAAATAATAAAATTAATCACTTTTTAATGTAAAGTCTGCAACATAAAAGACTTCATTTAAATTTAAATGTTTAAAATTTTCGAATGATAATTTAATTAATTAATTAACCTTATTTATTTATCCCAGAATTTTTACTATTTTTCCCTAATACGTTCATAGTTTAACATATATTTTAATAAAGTTTAAACTCAAATAATTAACAAGTAAAAATATCCCTAAAGTATCGCAATGCAGAATATATATAGAAAAGTGAAAACTATAGCTATTAACAACATATTTTGCTTACTCATTTACTCTTTTTTTTTTTAATTTGTGTGAATTGATCGGCGTTATTTATATTCATTGTGAGTTAGGTATTTCTATAATGCAATTAAATACAGCAGATAAAAAGAAATATTTTGATTTCACAAAATCTTTCGATTGCCATTTGTGGGAAAATTATTTTTTAACAGTGATAATTAAATTTGGTAGTAATTTTACATTTCAATAGTGTTTAAAGTATTGATGTTACTGTTAAATAACATCATAACTTATAAAAACACACTACGTATAATTAGTTTGTGGATATTTACATTACTTCCTTGAATTTTCTGAAGGAAAGATTTTAACAGTTTATTAGTTTAAACTATTTTATGGACGTATGTATGTTAAGTGAATTCTGAAATTTTGTTTACATTGGATGTACACCAATATATAGGTTCGTTGATCTAATATCAGAAAGAATGTTTCCAATTAATAAATATTTTGTTTCAATTATTAATCTGAGTTTTAAAGCAAAAATGTGTCTTCTTATAATAATAAATGTTTTCTCTGCATATGAAAAGTGATACAAATTTCATATTTAAATAATTATATTGTAGCCGTCAATCTCTCAAACTACAAAAACAAATACATAGATTTGATTCTTAAGTTATAAAGTTATAGATTATGAATTTATATGTATTATAAATATTAGATTATAACTTTATAACACATAAAGATTCCTTTATAGAATCAGGCACTAAAAAATACCCAGATAAAATGAAAACACAAGAGAAATAAGTTATCATACTCTACTTGTCACATTTAATAGTTAAAAATTGCATTTAGTTCTACGCTTTGAATAAAATTCTACAGTTCTACCAAGCCTACAACATAATGCTTTAAAACTAGCACAAGTTCATGACTTTCTGCCCCTTGACCTAGAGATTCTTAAGTACTGTGGATTGAGAAAGGCAAGTGTTTGTGAGAATTTATACATAAAAAAATACATTCATTATATCCTTTATTTTTACTTGCATCGAAATTATAGGCTGTGGGAAAATACGAGTATATACAGTATGGGAATTAAAAATCGAATTAATTCGTCAACTATTAATTTTCGATTTAAATTTAAATTTATTTCGTTGAAAGTAATTCTCGATGGAATGTAGTAATTTGAATTATTGTTAAAACGTAGGCACGTACATATGTATATTCAAATTCTTTGTTAATTATTGTTACTTTATCAAGCCCGTTGACATTATTGAAAATGATATATTTTGTATCCATTATTTCGATAGATCTAAATGTAAAACAAATACATACAAATACATACACACAATAAATGTAAAACAAATACATTAAAAGACAAAAAACCCATATAGCAATTAATTTCATTTTAAATGTTTTTAACAGAACCCTCAAGTAACGATAGTTATTGATTTTCTGCAGAACGTGTACAGGGTGAGTTCCTGAGAAAATCTGACCCCTTTTTCTTCGTTATTTTTAGCGTTACGAAAAAAAAAAAAATACATGAATACCTTATGTTTTCCAAAATTTTAGAACATGCGGTTCTGTCATTTTACTTTATTGTCTATTCTGATAAAATACATATTTCGCAAAAGTTAAAAAACATGCATTAAGTAAGTGCTAATAATCATCATTTATAAAAATGTGTTAAACAGATTAAAAAAGCCTGTAATGTGTGTTTCACTGTTTGTTCTTTGATATATTTGAAATGTTCAAAAACAATGTACCTAAAATTAAATGTTCTGTATATTTTCATTCGATATACAGAATCTTTATTTGATTAAATTAAAAACTAAGCATAAAAACCGCATAAAATTAGTCTTAAGTGAGAAATTAAATTCTACAATTTTTTGTTATTTCTACAATATAAATATACTATGAGGTTATTATTTCGAGTTTTTAATTCACCAACAAAAAAATTATATTTTCCTATCACCCAAAATAGTGGTGTGTCCCTGGAGTGGGGCGGGTCGTTTTTCCGGGAATACCCGCCCCTCCTTTACTAAAAATAAAACTAAAAAGTAGGACCTTTTGTACTACCCCCCTTATCATGTGATAAGTACGTATAATCAACCCCAAGTAAAATTTCTGGGCACGCCACTGACTCAAAATATGATAATATGCAGTTACTAGCATCAAATCATTGATTCCCTGTTTCCATTTACAGGTGATCCCTGTTATTTGCAATATATACTGTAAAAATATCTACTCGTACACAAGGTTTCTTATTTTCATAGACAAGTTACTATAATATACATACATATATCCAGAATGTTTGACAACAATAAAAAGTGTAATTTTTCTGTTTGCTGTCTGACTCCGGTCATGACATCCTCACAATTTTCATGATGAAAATATAATTTTTAGGTGAAACTGATACATTTTTATGTAACAACATAAAAACTAGAAATAATAAACTTATAGTGTATCACATTTTTTTAGTTAGAAAGATTAGTAAAATTTAATTCTCGATAAAATACGAGACACGTGTTTTTTAAAATAATTTTATAGTTTTCGTAATTAATTTTTATTTTAATCAAATACCCATTCTATATAGTGACAGGATGTCTTGGACATGTTTACATTGTTTTTCAAGATTTCAGTTATCTCAACAAACGGTTGAGTTATGAGGTGAGGTTTATAACTGGGGCACATTGAACATACACTACAAGAATTAATTTCATACGTCATTATTATGTGGGTTTTTATGTTTTTTTTGTAGTTTGTGTTTTGTAATGACCTATAAAAATTGCTGTAACTTGTATAAAATTGATTAATCAACATAAATAAATCTCTATCCAAGTAAGAGACAAAAATACAGGTTATCATTAAAGAAAATATCTACGGTATCACTTCTAAAATATGTAAATAATCTGAAAATAGCTTTAACATACTCGTACATAAATATGCGTTAAAATTTGAATTGCCGCAGCCCTTCAAAAACTGAAATGAACTGAAATGAAGCTGACGAATTTGTACATTTATCATATTATTTTAATTTATATATTTATTACATTATTATAGTATATTATTTATTATCTACATTGAAAATATACCTACTTGCATTTAAGAAATAATTATGTTTTGTATCATACGGTGCAATAGAGTAAACATTATAACTGCGCTAATAAAAACGATACATAAAAAAATCAATTCGTGTATTTACGGTAACCAGATGTTATACATATAATCTAGTGTATTAATTACCTAGACGTCTTTATCTGTACAAATGGGACAACCGACCGACCGGTGAGAAAACTATATATAATCGTGATACTAGATATGATTCTAGGTTAAAGAATAGCTATCTCTAGTGTTTTCTATAAACGGGTATTAAGAATTTTCTAATACATTCCTGACACACATCGTTGTAACATTTTTTTATGTGTAACGAAAACTAGTTCTAGCCAATGAAAATGGCCCCGTCATTTTTAGCATTAATTTCTGACCTTTTTTATACGAAATATTATCCATGTAATATTCCCTGTAGTGGTAGTGATAGTTTTATTTATTGCTCCATAAGCTTGGGCATTCGCATGTTTAGGAATAAATGTTTATGAGAGTGTGTGCAAGTATTAGCATTATTTTTATAGTTAACATTTGTACACAAAATTGAACCGTATTTTTGTGTTTACTTACTGAAACATGACAGCAACTTTTTATAAACAAACAGTGTTTGCTCAAAATATGAAAATGTTTTCCTAAATGTATCAGTATCAATGCAGCAGTATCTTTTCAAAATCCACTATTTCATTTTTCTATTGCTTCCATATTATCAGTACAAACCACGAAATAAAGACATGCTTTTAAAATACGTATAGAGTAGATGCTTTACGTTTTATTTCCATTTTTACACACTTGTTAAAAACTTAGTTGTGTGGCAAATAGCAAGGCTGTAAGTTATATTTTAAATTACACCGGGTGATAACAGAATGGTTTCAAAGTTCGTTTTTTTGTTACTTGTAATATTTTTTTCGAAACGAACTTTGAATGGTTTCAAAGTTCGTTTTTTTGTTACTTGGAAATTGAAATTTGGATTATTCTTTAAATAGAGTACATAGAGATGCATAATTCCTTCCTTCCTTCCTTTCCTTCCTTCCTTACCTTCCTCCTTACTAGCACCCTTACTAGAGTCCTTACCTAAGCAAGATTCATTATTTACCTCCGCTTTTTATGAAGGGTTCGTTCATATTAATTGCTGTTAGTAAAGAACTACATTATAATTCAAATATATGATCATCACCCAGGGAGGATCTTGAGTCATACAGACTTGAAAACAGCTTCAAATAATTTTCCTTGTGACTTCTATTGCGTGCATTTTTGCAATTTTTCAGTAATTTACAAACCTGAAAGCGACTTCGAATCTCTATGGATTTTCATACTCAAATGGGGAAATTCTTGAAGAAAGCACATCTGTGAAGACAGTTAGAGATGAAGAAATCTTAAAAGGTGCTAAAGATAAGAAAAGGGAGAAAAAATAAGTACATGTGTTTAAATAGGCGGCTAGTCCTAAAATGATCTTTTCTACGATATATCACGTTGCTATTCTCCTTCAAAATGATAACGTAGCACACAATCTTTTCAAATTCAGGTGGTTGTAGTTTGTCGCCATTGAATAAATGTTTTACACCCCTGGCGAATTCTTCATAAAGGGCTTTATAAGTTCATCAAAAATTTTAAAGAAATATTGGTTTAGTAATTTTTCCATTTGACAAACATGTGTTAGATCAAATTTAGAGGTCATAGAAAAATTATATTCTAAAATAATTCCATATTTGAAAATAAATTGATGGGTGTAATAAAGATACACAAACCATTTCTTTTTTGCTAAATGAAATGAGTTGAGATGGTATCCCCGATCGGAAATATATATATTTCCTTATGGAAAAGGCTATTCGGCGTCTACTTAAGTAAAGAAGCATGACAAAATAATAATAAAAAATCTCATTAGTTCATCCGTGCTAACCTAAATCGGTCTTTCAAGTTCAAAAAGCATTTATGAGGCAACATACAACATGTATTGTAGATGAATTTGTAGATCAATTATATTTAGTCCTAATCGTTATCTATGTAAAATTATGCTTACATAAATAAACTTATGTTTAGATAAATTACAGTTTATGTAAGCATTTATGGGGCAACATATTGTAGAGGAATTTGTAGATCAACTATATTTAGTAATTGTTATTTATGTAAACTTATGTTCTTACGATACCGCATACTTTCTTCCCATACACAATTTTTGACAGATTCCCCTAAACTTGGATGGAATTGCCTAAGTTCACTCTACAAGGAAAATATCGATAAACCCAACTGAAATGCAAAACTACAAAAAAAAAATATAAAAAAATGCATGTGATATATTTAAAAAAAATCAAATACAGGAGTTTAGTTTGTGCTCGAAACATACGACACGAATACAATTCTTCCGTATAACATTTTTAACACTACGGGCGTCTACGACAACAGACAAGGTGCACTCAACTTTCGAATGGAGAGTGATACACATTTCGGCTTTTTACTGTTGCAAGTGGCCCCAATTTTTTTTAAAATTTTCACGTTTTTCAATAACCGACTAAGTATATCTGAGTATTAAATAGGAACTTCTAATTGTTGAATTAGAATGAAGATCCCTGTATATTTTTTATAATTTCAATTTATAAGTCGTTCTGAGTAATATGACATCAAAATATAGTGTACTCTGCTTTTAACGGCCTTTGGTATAACGTACTCAAACAAAGCTCATTTATGTTTTTCATTTACAGCATACCTATGGATATAGCAGACTTAAGCGAACTTCCTTACAGGGTTCGTTGTAATGAAATGTTTTTCATTTTAATGAAAATGTATTTATTTTCATTAAAGCTAAAATTATGCAATTTTTAATTTTAAGGTCATTTAACTATTTTCAAATGAAAATACCCCGAACACATATATAAACACATATTTTTAAAATGTATTAGAATACGTATTTTCAATGATACCAAACTTATTGTCATTAATAAACTTACATAAACGAGATTTTTCGAGCACAAGCTTTGAAGTCTTTGATATTTAAAAACAAAAACTGAAATTTCGAAAAAAAGTCTAATCAAAATCTAATTCTTTTGATGTTGTTACTCGGAACAGCTTGTAAATTGAAATTAAACAAAACTATATCAGGTATTATATTAAAAAACCAAAAGTTCCCATTTATTTCGAGGATCTAGTTCGCTATGGAAATACGAAAAATGACTTTAAATTTCAAGATTTTTATAACAGCGTAAACCCGAAACGACACCCGGTATATGTATATGACCTATAAGAAATATTATTTTAATACAATGGGTACTAAAGTAAGAAAAAAAAGATCAGTGTAGAAAGTAGGGATTGTGTAGTGAAGTTTGAGAGAAATATCAAAGAGGGTTTAGAAGGTTTAAAGATTATTTAAAGAGGGCATATCGCTTTATCCAGAATACGTAGAATCAAAGATCACGTACATATTATGTATATCTAATTTGCAAATTTCGACTGAAAATATTGATAAAATTCAATGTAATCTGTGCCTGTGTAAAGACATATGTACTGTTATCATTGTATGTGTATTTCTTTCTTTGACAACACATGTTAAAATGCATCTATTTTCTGTTGCAAATAGAACTAATAAAAAAGAAACAGTACAAAAGTTATGCAAAAACAAATCAGGGTACAGTGTAACAACAGTAAGAGTAGTATACAATTTTCATTCTAAATTGAAAATAGGTAGAAAAAAAATCAAGGTTGTCAGATATATTTTCTAAAATTGCTAAGCTCACTATACAAGTATACTTCATACTTCAGTAAACTGTTAGTTCGTGACGTTCTTAGAAAGCTAGTTTGGAAATATTAAAAAAAAAATACATAGATATAAATTTATTAGTTATCATTAAAATAAAGCGTTTAAAATTGCTGGAAAAAATAATTATAAATTACCACCGGCCAGCAGCGAATGCCTATCCATTATACTTTTATTGTGCTTTGTATCTAATACATTCCTTGAATAGTTATTCGGTCCACTGTGCCATAAAATTTTTACGACGTCGTTAAAATGATTTACGATGTTAGGAATTCGACTTGTTTAAGACGCCAGTGACGTGTATTTCAGCTAGGTTTATTAACACAGACAATTTTTTGAGATTGTGTGGCTAAATGTGCATTATTTACAGCAAATTATATTAAAATATTAAGAGTTTTGTATGCAGGCTAATTTTAATCTCCTATATTGATTTGAATGAAAAAAATTATTTCACAATTTTCGAATTTATAAAAGATATATGCACGCCCATGGAATCATAATGTTGCACCGCTTTTTTTGTTCCCCAGGCGTATTTATCATTTTCAATTAAAAATAGAAGGACTATACGGTCTGTTATTGTCTGTGGTATCTGGGATATGGTCGTACTACGTCATACTGCTGCGTTCGTGCAATTCACGGGCAAAAGTATTCTGATTGTACTGTGCATGTACATATCCATATTTTATTAATTAAGTGTACATGGCTATAATACATAAATATTGATAAAATTCAACTGAGAGAGTAATATTTTTTGTTTAGTCATGGACTGCCTTTTTGCTTTGCTCTATTTTTTAAAAATAAGCACAATAATATAATATTTTAGGTGCTAGATGGTGCAGATATAGTGGTATCAGGCAACTCTGACAAACAAGGCAATTTGAATGTTGGTTTATCCCTCCGTCCCAGCGCTGCAGGTACTGAAGAGGCCCGTAAGAAAAAGAACGAAGGTGGTGGTATGCAAGCATTGATAGCCGCTGGTATTATGAAAATCGCTCTATTGAAAGCACTTGCATTCAAAGGTTTAGTTCTTCTTGTAGGAAAGGCTCTTCTTGTCAGTAAGGTGAGTAAAAATATTTATAAATGTAGTATCTAAATATAATATCTTTAATTCAATAAGAATTTATAATTAATAACATCTATTTTAAACAAAAATCTGTTTGAGAAGTCAAATTCAGAAAATAGTTTAATTAATAGATCCAATTAGACAACGTTAGCGCTAAATGAAAAAAAAAATAAAATTTTCGTTGAACACCAGAAACTTAACCTACACGTTTATGACATCTTGTCATGCATTAATTTGTTAAAAAGATAGTATTAGTCATGAAATATAATTGGATAATGCACCGGATAAAGAGAGTTTTGGAAAAAAGCTAACCATAAAGAGAGTTTTGGAATCGAAATCTCACCTTGTGACTAAGGACCACCTACTGGTGTTATTAGGTGCTGTATTTTTGTTCAAAAAAACTAGTGGTATCAATAATAAGTGGCAAAAGTAATACGCATTTAATTTAAATTAGATAATTCACTAATCTTCTTCATAAAATGAGAATTTTTGAAAAAAATCAAGTCAGAATAACGCAAAGAAAACGATAAAGATGTATATGATAAAATCGCATAGGTATAATAGGAAACGCCATTGAAATTCGAGTAGGAAACGTTTCGGAACTCAAGAAGAAATCACAAAGCAAACTGGCTTTAAATAAGGAAAGGTTTGTTTTATTTGATTTCCATTGAATGCAATGATAATATCAGATAGTAAGTGATGTGATAGATTTTTACAAGAGATTGCCTAATATGTAGGGTTTACTACGGTTTTCTCTGGTAATAAGAGACGATAAAAGATAACAAACAACAAGATAATAACAAATTGAATCACCCGCTATAGTCTTCATTTTTATACAAATTTGATTTTCATATGAATATTTCTTTAAATTCTATTTATTTCTGTATTTATTTTGCAATAGTTTCGTTTCGTAATGTGTTATATACAATGTGTTATATGTTATTTTGCGTCAATGTCAATGTCAAACTTTGAAAAAAACTCATGTTTGTAACATATAACTTTTTTTTTGCTGAAACGTGTTGATGTAAATATTAATAATTCGTATTCTGTACAGGTAGTTGAATTAATAAAAGCAATATAACCCATCATTAGTGCGATAAAATAAATGTATATGAGACAGTTGTTACAAAAAATATGGAAGAAACTGTATGCATGCAGTAGAAATTCACTACATAACAGAAAGTAGGTGACACAAAGCATGAAAGTTGTTTTCATGAAATTAAAATCTGATTGCGGTCGCTTGCATTTCTCGGAAACCCTCTTCCATATGTATGAAGAACATTTTCTCATCATTTTTACCTGTTTTGGAAAAACAACTTTCATACCCTCT
Organism: Aromia moschata; assembly: GCA_029963805.1. NCBI lineage: Eukaryota > Metazoa > Arthropoda > Insecta > Coleoptera > Cerambycidae > Aromia > Aromia moschata. The sequence goes on from JAPWTK010000070.1 coordinate 391,952, forward strand.
GTCTACTTTTTGAGGTGTTACCAGTGGCGGTTGGTGATATTTCAGTTAGCCATCTTCACTTTTTAGGTGATAACTATATACCTCTTACAGAAAGGGAATTATAGTGAAAAAAACCGTCAGTAAGGGTTTGCGAAAAAATGTTTAAAAAAACTGCCGAACACCCTGGGATCTCAATAACGCTCTGTCGAATATTTGCAGTATATATATTTTTTTTCATAATCTAGAAACAAATATAAGGAGAACTCTTTCGATTTGTTACAACATATATTTTTTTTAAAGTTATGACCATTTTAATTTTGGGAAACAAAATGTTCCTATAACCTCTCCTTATATTTGTTTCTAGATTATGAAAAAAATATATATACTGCAAATATTCCACAGACGTTACTGAGATTCCACGGTGTTCGGCAGTTTTTTTGAAAAATTTTTCGTAAACTTTGCTGACGGTTTTTTTCACTATAAATCCTTTCTCTAAGAGGTGTATAGTCATCACCTAAAAAAGTGAAGTGGGTCCCATGCGTCGTTTTCAAGATATGGCTAACTGAAATGTCACCAACCGCCACTGGGTGTTAAAAAACTTATTATGGAATGAAGAAATTAACTAAGCTATATTTAAACATTAATTGGCATTGACCATTTCACTAACTTCCTTCAAAAGATCCCAAAGACTTCGGTTGTCCTATGGTCATCAGTGTCACACGCTGATGTGTGTGATAACAATGAACATAACCCAGAATTAACAAGTTAATCGTTTGAGATTGATTCTTATTTATGTTTACCCAACTTGACAGATCAGTTTATTGAAACAAAAATCTCGATAATACGGACAGGAACGTATATATATTTTCAATGAGAATTTTCAATGAGTTTTACTTTACATCAATCCTAATAATTCCTCATTTTGATATATCGTAATATTGATATATGCGCTATATCTATTTAATTTAAACTTATATTTCAAAATGATTCACAAAATGGTATATACTTAAACAAATCTATTAGGTTTATATTTCTCAAGTCTTAATATAATAATGTAATTGACTAATTTTGCATTTCATCTAATTTTTTTAATGAAAAGAAGATTTGTGAATTAACCCAGCATTTAACATATCCTTTCCTCTTTCTAGCTGGCATTAGTCTTAGCTGCCGTTATCGGCCTAAAGAAACTTCTCCATCAAGAAAAGCACGTTACGTATGAAGTAGTGGCTCACCCACATCACGAACATGTACACGATGCCCACCACGTCGAGCATGGGCACTCTGGTGGTGGTTATGATGGAGGACATGGTGGTTGGGGCCGAAACTTTGACAGTCAAGAGGCACAAAATTTGGCATACCGCTCTCAAATCCCAACTAATTAGAAAACGGGATCAAAATTATATTTATGGCACCATATTGGTGGTCATGTTTTAATTTATTTAATTTATTTGTTGTGTTCGTTATTTATTACGTTTTCGAGTAATTGTTATTTTTTGAAATAAAAAGTGTTCTGTTGTTTTGTAAACTTGTTTGACTTTTTTTATTTAATGGCAGTAAATGAAGTGCTAGAGGCATATTACAAGTAACTGAAACGTATGTTCATTTTTTATTCACAATGAACATATTCCGACTATTCAAATTAATTTCATAATAAACTGACACTGATAACATCTTATCACACATCATATAATATTATAACAGAAAATATTTTTAGAATAAAGTCATTATAATTCGTTATGGTTTAAAACAAGAAAGAAATGCTGTTGATTAATATTATGTTGTATACAGGAAATAAAATACATTTAAATTCAAAAAGTTTACAGTGTCTTATATGTATGGAATAATGTATCTTACGAGTTAACCAAGCATTATACGGTGTGCGCCAAAGAGTTCGCAACAAATAGGAATTTGTGTTTGTGGCCACCAATAAGGTGGCAATTTTGAAAAAGCTATCACGCGATCGTGAAAGGAGGGGTTAGATGACGGGATGTTAAAAAAGGTTATTCAAAAAAGTTGCAATTTTAAATCCGTATACAAAATTTTAGGTAGATAGTAAGTAAAAAATTTAGTTAGATAGTAAGTAATCTGAAAAAAATTAAAAACCACAGTTTCTCAAAAAAAACAATCGTTCAAGTGTTTGAATACTTTTTTAAATAGTACTGGAAAACTATTTCTAAAATATTTGTTGCAAAATATAAAAACATATTTTATTGATCACAAATAGCAAGACTAAATTTGGAAAATAACTTCTATTTATGACTCGTGTTGTTGCAATGGCTGTTGTAATGCAATGAACATTGTCAAACAGAAAAATTCCTTAGATTTTGCGACAAATATTTTAAAAATATTCTTCTAGTGCTATATAATAGAAGATATTCAAATATTCTGTAAATGAAAAATATATACATATATACACCGTGTTTCACTTTTCATGGAACCACCCTCATATCTTGCTTATTTGAAAACCAAATATTTTGAAATGTGGTTCATAAATAGGTATAAATTTTAAATTAAATACCTATAAGACGATGGTTTTTGTGTAATAACATATGATTTTAGTCATAGGCGTTCGGCTCTATGTTGTAAAAAGGGGGTGGATTTTTTGAAATAAATTACCAAATTTGGGGAATGTACCTTCAAAAGTGCTCCAAATATGAGTACACAAATTTGTTTTTTTTTTGTACTTTATTGTGGCTGATAACCAAAAACCTTTCTGTTTATTACTCAAAAAAGCAGTCAAAACATGTCGAACAAGTTCAACATTACATACGTTCGATACGGCCACCATTTATTATACGTACAGTGATTGTTTTATCTTCGCCAAACAATTTTACGCATCAATGGCTAAAGGAAATTGTAATATGCAAAAAGTATTATATTCATATCATCAAAGTCTAGGATTTTAAGCGTTAAGCTTTCTCGGTGGCATTTCATAGTTCCTCTTTTGCCTATACGATCTGTACCTAATTCATCTAATTACCTATAGACCTTTAACTGATAGTGTTGACGAACTCCATCCTGGTGGAACCAAAGATTTCCGATTAGAAAATTTCTATTATTTATATTATTAAAACACTCTAGACACACCAAAATAATCCTATAATTACAGATATCGTTGGCCAGCAAGTGTTTCCAAAGGTTGTAAAAAATCGTAGCAAGAAATTTATTGAAGAACTATTGTCCCTCTTTATTTTTTGAATTACATCTATCAACACTTATGAACCTAAAAAACGTAAGATATTATAGACTGTATATAGGAAAATAATATCTTTGATATGATAAAAAATATAGTTATATTAAAAAAAAAGTTTACACAGCTTCAATACTCGTATCTGACATGTTAAATAAAATATCTGATATATTATGAGGACTGAACAACTTTTACTTTTTAATACGATTAACCCTAAAAACATGATACTATACACATGGAACACAATGTATGAATATGTTAAAGGTTAAAACATTGGTATAGGTAGTGAGGTTATGATCGCCAAAACTGATCAGCATATTTTTAGATGCAGATTTTGAAACAGATAACAAACTTAAAATATCATATTCTGGACTACATTGCGAACTACTGATTACACTGAGTAAAGTAAACAATACAATACATAAATTAATATCTTTATTATTTTATTATCTCACTCATACTGACCTATACAAATCTAAACACAATTCGTACACCAGTTACAAAAAAAGCCATACATTAAAAAAATGTACTAAACAGGCAAATTTACTTAGATGATAAATCTGTTAGATGGTAAATATAATTCAAGCCTACTTATATGAGTTTAATTTTGATAACTGATTATTTTGTTTTGTATAGAAAACTGTTTTTGATGAAAGACACAATCTCGGTGAACTTTTGCTCTTGATTTTCTTATGATCCAATGACAGATATGCTACACAAAATATTGGAGTTTTATAATACTTAGCAGGTCGTAATGATGTAAACCACCATTTTATAGAAAAAATCATTCTTAGTTTGTGTCCAAAGCTATAGTTAGCTAAATTTCAGTATATATACTTGAATCCTATATATTTGGTTAAAACTAGCAATAATTCTAAGCAACATGTTTTGACAGAAATTATATCTGCTTGATTAAAAATTAATGCAGCATCCAAAGAGATATCAAATTAAGGTCAAACACTCTTTGCGTTTTAATTCTACAGAGAGTAATTTACTCACTACCATATTACTTATTCTTCAATAATAATTGCTAACAATTTATGCATCTTGACTTCCGGTATTATGGGTTGTGGTTGCAAAGCATTAAAAACATCGGTTAAAAAACTATTCGCACTGTCGACAGACGCCTGTGTACCCGTTTAGCACTTTTTTTAATTTTATTATTAGGAAATATTTCTACACGTAGTTTAATTGACTACTACATTAAACATACTAATTAATTAAATACCTACTTCCTCGGGACCCAGAGATCACAAGTACCTACATCCTTTACTTATACAGCGAATATCTCGACTGCATATGATGGACAAAAAAAGAATATACAAATGTTTCGAGTACTTTTGAACCTCGTATGGTCTTTCATCAATCCCCTTTTAATAAAACTTTGTACATCCATAGGATGTCCATTCAAAGGCTCCTGATACACAAATGGAAATACTTGGGTCTACCATTATTCACAACATTTGTGCAAGGTTACTGATTATATAGCGTCCGCCAAAATGTCTGCACCATATGGGGTTTTTTTTATAATTTCTTTTTATTCTTTTTTTCAAAAACTGTCTGTGGTATTACCTCTGCTGCATTTTAATCAATAAAAAAAGACTCAGGCTTTGAGTCTCTTAAATTGCAACAAATTTTCATCGCCACAAAACACCATTATTTTTAAGCCAGAAAAGGACCCCGCACAAAACAAATGAAAAGTGTTACCAAAAAAGATATTATCATTAGGATTCAAGATATAGAGGGGTTGATTATTTGGTTATATTGCTGAATATGCATATGTAATGTATTTTGCAGATCATAAACTCGGAGAATTAGTAGTCTGCAAGAATTCTTTCATTAAAAGTTATAGACAGTTGTTGAGAGGTATTATATTGGCCATGACCATGAACCTTACAAGATCAATTCAAGGTCAAGTTAATTTTTTACACGTAAATCACTATTTTCCAATGTGGCCATATATGTATGAAGAGTTCGACCAACTTCATATATGAGGTCAATTGGCTACCCGATGTCACCCAACGGTCGTGTCTGTTTACTTGCCGTTGACCATGAAACTTACAAAGTCATTTCTAGGCCATTCCTAGCCATGTATATTTTTTTAGCGGGAACCATTATTTTTAAATGGTAAGCCTTATTTATATTCAAAGGAGTCAATGTAAAAAATTGACCTTGTAAGGTTCATAGCCATGGCCAATATAATACCTCTCAACAACTGTTTATAACATTTTTTATTGAAAGATTTCTAGAAGACTACTAATTCTCCGAGTTTATGATCTGCAAAATACATTGCATATTCAGTACAGTATAGCCAAATAATCAACCTTTATCCCTCTATATCTTGCATCCTAATATACGATGATATATCTTTTTTTGGTACATAAGAACTTTTGTTCAGAAAGTCGAGAACTATCATATAATCAATTTTTAGACAAATCGACCGGGACCCACTTTCCATTTGTTTTGGGCGGGATCCTTTGTCCAAGAATTACGATGAATTTTATTTAAAACTAAATAAATAAATAATTTATTGGTGTCATACTTCACACCAATAGGAGTGTTTACACAAATCAAATGGTACATAGAATTTATAGATAAAAATAACAAATATACGAATAACAAAAATACAAAATAAATATACATACATATATATACAAAAACGAATATCACTGCTAGTCAAAATGAAACAGATTTAGAATCATCGTAAATTACTAATATAATTTTTTTAAATAATTTTTTGTACTGGTCAAAATCTAAGTTTCTGATTTCACTGTGTAGTGCATTAAAAAGTTCTACCGAATAATAATTCGATTTTCTGGTTTTTTAGTGTTAGGCGTAAGTATTCACATAAATGTTATTTCTGTTTCGGGTCAGATGTTCATGGATTCGACTACGACGCTTGTATAGATGTAAATTAGATTTGATATGTAGCAAACACTAAGTATGTACAGGAAGAGTAAGATCAGTAGTTTTAGTTCCTTGAAGATTTCTTTGTCGTCATCTCTATAAACTAAGTTGCCAATAACACCGCCACACACAAAAAAAAAAGTTGTTGGAAATATACATGCTAGGTACTCACAAAAGTATCCGGTCACCCTAGATATTGCTAATAAATTGATATACAAGAAATAGTTATCACTGACTGGCAAACAAGAGAAATTAACAAAATGATAAATGAAAATTATGCTTTATTATACCACATAAAAAAAGTAATCCAAACAGACACAATTTAAAAACTGCCGACAAAACACGATAATGTCCAATTTATATGATACAAAAGTATTGGGCCACCAAAAGAAAAATAAAATAGGAAAGGTACAAACAATTTAAAACGGCACATCTAATATCTTGTCGGGTATCCTTTAGAATTCAGAATAGCTTTCAGCCTATTTGGCATTGAATGCACCAGTTTACGGGTCACTTCCGGTGTCACATTACTCCATTCTATTGAGAGATGATTTTTGAACTCTTCTTTATTGGTAATTCGTTTATTTTGCAGAGATCGTTTTAGATGTGACCATAAGTGCTCGATAGGGTTACTACTGGGCGACTGCGGGGGTGTTTTCAATTATCGGTACATGGTATAGCAGATATTCCCGCGTTTTACGGGCACAGTGCTTGGGGTCATTATCTTGTTGAAAGATGTAATGATCGCCCAATCCCAATTTTTCGGCGCTGGCCTGTAAATGATGCTTCGATATATTAATATAATAATATTGGTTCAATATTCCTTCAATAAAATGAAGAGTACCCACTCCCGCAGCCGCCATACAGCCCCACACCATGAGCTATCCACCGCCGTGTTTTACGGTAAGTTTTAAGTTTTACTTATTTAACTACGTACCAGGTTTTCTCCATACAATTTGTCGTCTGGACGAATCAAATATCTCAAATTTAAATTCGTTGCTAAAGATAACCTGATCCCAGATAGTTTCAGACTCATTCACATACTGGTCAGCAAACGTGAGTCTTTTTTGTCTGTTGACCTTACTAATCCATGTTTTCCTTCGGGCAACTCGGCCGTGGTAGCGCTTTTTTTCTTAAGGTTCGACGCACTGTATCAGTACTAATATTCTTTCCAGTACTCTCCTGAATCTCAGCACATATTGTTCTGCATTGTTCTATGGCACTAGTACTTGAATTTTCTTTTATTTGTTAGAGAATTTGCCTTTTATCTCTTTGAGTTAATATTTTGGGTCGCCGTGATCGTGCTGTATTTACTACCGTTTTATCGATTTCATATTTTTTTTATTATACTCTGTACAGTACTTCGTGGTATGCCTGCGTCTCTGCTAATTTTACGCTGTGCAATATCTTTTTTTGCTAAGGAGATAAGATGCTGTCTCTCTGGTACGGTGATTTCGCGTACTTTTGGCATTTTATTTGCACGACAAGGGTACACTGTCTAATAGAGGCACGCAGTCTATACCAGTTAATATGTAACCTTTCACATACTAATACTATGGCCAAGAACCCTACTATCTCCACTTGCATTACCTACTACAGCTTTGCATAATTAACTGGCCGAATACTTTTGTGTGTTTGTTTTCATATGTCAAACGCGTTGGTCGGGTAATCCCAGCGAATGTTTTATTCTCCGTCTACATTGTAATTATCCTTTAATCAAGGACTAATGGAGGAACGTATATAGGGGAGACCGGGGTTAGTTGTTACGATTTTTACTTTTTTGTTATTTTCAATTTTTTTAATGCTGCTTTTTGAAACTTTTACAAAAAATCTTTAGTGCTAGCATATAGTTTATACTTATCGCTATACAACAAATAAAAAAAATATTCTTTAAAATCAAACACAAAAATAAAAACAGAAATTTTCTGCTGTTACTGTCAACTGTAACAATTGACCTCGAAACGGGGGTTGGTTGTTACATGCCTAGGGTTCCTTGTTACAATCCTACGCACCATCATCTGAGTAACAATTTTGACAAACAAAGTACAAGATGGCGTCCACAGACTTATCATGTGCATGGCACTTGGTGCATTTTACCCAGTCTTCACCTTCGAAAATTATTCAGTACACGCTAAACAAAATGCATCGTCCTCATCACTTGACTCTTCTAGTTCAATACTTTTTGTGGACTTCTTTAGTCTTTTCCCTTTTTGTGTGCTGCAATATTTTTTTCAGTCTGACTTTTATATCCTGTTTAATTTTTTTTCCAACTCATTTTTGTTAGGTGTGTCTGTTAAAATTGCAGCTTTACAACGTTTGCAAGCTCTAAAATTCACTTTGCGTGGTGCGGCTTGTGGAAATGGATGTATATCTGAAGGGCTATAACACAACGTATCAGTTGAACAACCAGGCTCTGGGGATTTAGAAGTAGTTGGGACCTTATCAGATTGTTGATTAATAGATAGATCATATGAAATTGGTGATATTGGTATGGTTTCTACTTCTTCCAGTGGATTTACATTGTTAGAATTTGTATGGGATTCATCTGTGTCTTGATTGATCAGTGGGGTAGGGCGATTTGTCACAGCGCTTGTAAGAACTCATCGTCATTAAAAATATTTCTGTTAATTGGATAAATTCCAGAAACTCGAAACCCGGACTGGATCTTTTTCGGGGTTGCAGCTAATGGTAAAGCATCTTGCTCAATACCGGGAATGTCATATATTGACATGGTTTTCCCTGGATTGTTTCTCAACCATGAATCGCACAAAGTATTCACATATTTTTTTAGTGGACCGTAGACAGACCTGTCTAGAGGCTGATGTTTATGGGAACAATGCGGTGGAAGAGATAACATTACAACACCATTATCTCGGCACAATTCTATGCCCTTGATAGAAAGATGTGAGTCGTGGTTGTCCAATATTAATAAAACTGGCCGTTCTCTAGTGCACCTAGTGGGCTTTATAAAATATACAAGGAATATAACAAAATCCTCCTATACCAGCCAGCCCGACTGATTTGCTGTTCCAATACACGACCGTTCTGAGAGATCTTCCGGTACCGGTCTGAGAGATCTTCCATTTTCCAGGACTTCTTTTGAAGGAGTACGGAAAGTCTCTACCGATGATTTTCCTCTTTCACTTTTCCTTTTTTTAAGTTCTCATTTTATTACCTTTTAAATAAAAAAGCTATCGGTACATAGGTACTTGCAACAGACTGACACATAATTTAAATTACCTACTTCTAGAAAAAATACGTTTCGGGGTTGGTTGTTACAGTGTAACAATTTGCCCCGTCGGCACTGTAACAACCTACCCCAGTGCACGTTTTACAAAAATTATCTAATATCAACCTAACCCTACATTTGATTAAAATAAACATCATATAAAATCATACCTACATATAGGTGTCTCATCCGTTAAAACAACAAATTTGCCTTTCTTGCACAACACTGACAATGAAACAGATAATATCTTCAAAAATAATTACAAACGGGGCCGAAAAACACACAAACTGAAATTTCTAAACAACCGTTCCACCGATTAGAACGTAATGACGGTGCACGTTCGCGCAGAGTGTTAGTACATAATTGAGAGTCATGGTGGCGCCATATTACAATTGGCGCACTATTTAAGCCCAATGTAACAACCAGCCCCTGTAACAACCAACCCCGGTCTCCCCTATGCATATTATGCAGTCTCACTTAATTGTGAATTTGTGTTTCGTAGATTTGTTCTTAGAAATAGAAGGGTGAATACTTTTGTGAGTATCTGTATGGTCTCTGAAGTATTTTTTTTCCACTTAACACGAATCCAGTGTCAGAATTGCTCCATCACCCTTCAATCTCCAGCAAAATGCTGAAGAATCTTCAGAAAAATGAAGACTTTGTGTTTACGAGTCGTGCTTTACGTATGATACATGGTTTCCGAAGTAATTTTTCACTAATTCGAATTGCTCCATCACCCTTCAATCTTTAAAAATGCTGAAGAATCTTCAGAAAAATGAAGAATTTTCCTTAATGAGCTGTATTTTATGTGTGATTCCTCAACACTTTGCTGAAGACTGAAGATAGGTGGTGCAATTTTGATACCGGATAAGTGTTCAGTGAACAAAAATATTTCGAAAACTATATATCACACATAAAGTACAGATCATTAGGGAAAAGTGATGACCATACCAAATGGCACAAAATGTACGTTTATTTTAAATAGACAACTAAAATGCTTATATTACTCACACATTTTTGAATTATGTACTTTAATTTAACAATGAAGCACAATTTTTTCAAAATTTTTTGGGGGAAATTCAATTTTTTTTGAGGCTTCACAAATTTTTAATATTTAAAAAAAAACCTATTGACCTACGTTATGATGAAAAAATGTATGTGATGTGTCTTCATCAGATCTATCTTCATAAATTTTTTCATAATTTTTGAGGGGGTGATAGGGGGTCAAAAAATTTAAAAAACTATTTTTTTTTCGGTATTTTTCGATACTTTCTTATGAAAAAACTTTCAGTTTTATTATTTTTCTAAAGAATAGAGGTTTCAAATTATTATTAAATTAAAAAGATTTAAGATGAACCGGTAAAAACAGTTTTTTTAAAAATTAATCTCTATTTTTTAGTAATATTTTTATATTTTCTCTTGTTTACTTTTTCAACTTTTTTTCAACGCTGTTTCTTGTTTATTTTCTTTTTTTTTTTTAATTTTTTGAATAGGATTATAATGAAAAACATTTCAAAAACATAAAATATTTTTATTATGAAGGATATAAATTCATATATTATAAAACGAAAATTTTGCATTTCAATCCTTATCGCTGTCTTCATTTATAACTGGGATTTCATGTGTGCTGAAGATTTTTGATAATACATCTGCTGGCTTTACTATTTTAGAAAGGTATCGAGCGTGGGATAAGTAATATATTACAGTGGCTACATGAGAACAGCACCCCAGAGTTCTAGCACCATTGAGACAATGGCAATACCAATGTTTTATGGCATCTACATCATTAATGTTAGCTTGGTATTGAATGTACATTGTACATTTATGATTTGATATGTCTTGAGCGGACTCGAATTTTTAATATTTCCGGAGTTTCTTTACAATATTGCAGTGCAATATTGCAATGGAAAAACATGTCGTTGAACTTTAGGACCCTTGCACATATTTATGTAGTCACTACTAGTATTTCCAAAAAAGTTTTCCAGGCCAGAGGTTAATAACATCTAATTACGTATTTAAAAATATGTCAGTTTAATTTGATAATTGAAATGTAATATTTTCGTTTTATAAAATATGAATTTATTGTCTTCACAATAAAAATATTTTATGTTTTTGAAATGTGTTTTTCATTATAATTATATTAAAAAAAAAAATAGATATAATTAATAAAAAAAAGAAAAAGAAAATAAACAAGAAACAGTGTTGAAAAAAAGTTGAAAAAGTAAACAAGAAAAATCTGTTTTTACCGGTTCGTCTTAAATTTTTTTTAATCTAAAAATAATTTGAAACCTCTATTCTTTAAAAAAATAATAAAACTGAATGTTTTTTCCGAAGAGAATATCGAAAAAAAAAATAGTTTTTTAATTTTTTTGACCCCCTATCACCCCCTCAAAAATTATGAAAAAATTCATGAAGATAGATCTGATGAAGACACACCACATATATGTTTTTCATCACAACGTAGCTCAAAAAGGTTTCTTTTTAAGAATATTAAAAATTTTTGAAGCCTAAAAAAAATTGAATTTCCCGCCAAAAAAAATTTAAAAAAAATTGTACTTCATGCGCGCGTCGAACACCTTCAATTTGGTGCAAGAAGAATTGAAAAATCTTTTAATGCGGCTGAGATACGTGAAAAAAAACAAATATCTTCGTGATCCAATAAAACAGCTTCTGGAGCACTTAAGTAAATCAAAATATGAGAAAGAGCACGTCTTTTTATTCTCAACAGACCGAGCTAGGTGAGATTTCAAAAACTGAAAAGGCCGATTACCCCCCCCCCCCAACCTTATGCGCCAAGGCCCTTTGTCCTTATAGATTAGTTAACATTGTTTTCATAACGTACCTACATACTTGAATTTTGTATTACATATATATTTTAGGACATAAATAGTTATTTATTATACAAGGGAAAAAAGTATATTTTAGTTCGAGCTTCGAGTCGGGAGACAAAAAACCGGGAGCTAAAATCTAATATTTTTCCCGTATATAATACACTATTTTTTTTCTGTGTTCTATTGAAAAAACATATTATTGCAATATATTAAAGTCAGAAAGTTATCGATGTGAAATTTGAAGTTTTAAACTGGTAGGCTGTTGTTCTTATAGCGACAATTAGACCTGCGTTGCTAAGGAAACCTTTAAAGTAATCAAATAGTTGTCAATTTAATTCTTTGATTTGATTGAAAAATTACGAAATTAGTGGTTTAGTAGTTATTTTGAATAATATAAAGTTAAAAAAATGTTTGATTCCGAGTTTTATCTGACTCCACCGGAGTTAGTGGAAGTAGCGAAAGTAGTGTCCAAAAAAATTATTACCAGCTAAATCCCGGAAAATTTACCAAATATTTCCGGTAAAAAAAGTAATTTCATAAAACGTGATATTTTGTTACCTGTCAACAGGGATAAAATGTCAAACGTTTTTCCCGTCACAACAGAAAAAAAAAATGATTTTGTGTTGACTTTGTGTTGACTATATACCTAATATAACTATATACATAATGATTTTGTGTTGACAATATTTCAACACAGACGTTCAGTATTCATTCGTTAGTCTGACTGGTACATATAATAATTCTATAATAACTACGAAAATATTTATGTCCACAACGAAAATATGTCCACAAATTATAGTAGAGCCAACAATTACAAAGAAAAAACCTACATATATAATATATTCAATTCCTTATACATATACTACTAATTCCGTATTCCAATATTACAGTTTCTTTAAACTTTAATTAAACATTATTTTTTGCCAGTGAAACGCGTGTCTCTGACACAGCTTTAAAAGCGGAGACAGACATACATGAGACTTTTTCTATATAAGGAAGTGTATTCAAATTCATACATACAGTACAAATACAAATAACAATTAATTATGTATTAAAAGAACCATGATATATTAGGTGCTACTTTTCTAAATTATTCCGATATCAGGCTTTTCATAATGACGTATCGTGAGCACAAAAGGTACTTTAGCTTTCCGTTTTGAATAGTCTCGTCTTCTCCCTGCGGGCATTATGGCCTGTGGTGGATTCACCCCCATGAGAGTGTTGTTAGATACCTCAACAGTAGCGTAGTTCAAGGCAGTTTCCGCTGCATTTGCATCATAATTATTGTATGTATATCCTCCACCATTTAATGTATCACTATAATCTCCGCTTCCACCTGAAAATAAAAGTTGTGTGTAATAAAGTAAATGATTATAGTTTATTACATGGATATATATTAGTTGTTAATAGTATATATAATATAATGGATATATAATTAGTTGTCTTCGTAAAGTAAGGGATAAATTTGATAAAAGCGTTCGAATTTTTTTTCGGTCAAACTTCAAACAATAAAGGCATCGATATTTTTATGGCAGTATCAATTTTTTATAAGGGATTACATAAGGAAAGCTTCCAGAATAAAATGTATTTATTAAAGAATTATTGTTTTCTGGTTTTTAGTAGGACTTAATTAAAACTGAGAGAGATTTACATAACATTACATAATCAGAAGAACAGTTTATTGTAATGCAAGATCATGTGTGTTCCACTTTAACTGAGGTTGCATGCCAGATTAATATAACTCCTTCCACTGTTCACAAAATCGTAACAGTAGTTTATCCACTTTTTGAGGATGATTTTGATCGGCGAACTCAGTTTTGTTAGCTCAGAACTAATGCTTTCATTTTCTAGTTTTTCAGAAAGTCTAGGAAATTTCGTTTTATAATTTGTAAAATTGATTAGATTTAAACTCTCAATTATATAACATACATCGATATTTACCTTTCTGTACTTATAAAAATGTTCATTCGATTTGAAAATAGTAATAAAAAAAAATGATCATTTAAAATAAATTGTGACAATGATGTCATATTAAGTTGAAAATAATCTTGAATAGTTTGGAAAGTCACAAGATAGAAATCCGTATGAATCGTGTGACATGCCCATGCGATTTTTATTTCTTGCATCTAATTTGTCCAGTGCTTTACGAAAGCACTACCTACGAGTATAACATATAAAATAATCTAGTTCGTAAAATATTGGTGTATCAATGCGTTGGACGCATACGTTTTTCAAGTGAATGTACATAAAGAGTGTTTTATTTTGTATTGTTAATGTACGTAATTTCACATCATGTTATTAAAACACATCAAGATTATAGCCTCAAACACGGGAAACGGTAGTAGTCTAATAACACAGGACCACAAAAGTTTTTCCAACGCGCGGAAGTACAGACCCAGTCTACAACACGTTTTTGGGGTCGCTGAACACGAATCAGATCTCCGTTTTCCTCGTTTACCGTTAGTTTTTTTTTAACTTAAAAAAAATACATTTTACACAGTAGCTTAATTACACCGTCACACAAACACAAAGTCAAAGAAGACCATTTCCCTTATCCGTTTTTCAACGCGATGAATCAAAATCTGAGGTTAGGATACAGTTACAACTATAAGTTTTTTTCCCTAGTAACAAATATCCCTATTAAAAACACTAAATTAGACACCACGTCGTATACTTGACGACCTGGTGATTGTAATGTTAACAGGAATGATCTAACAATAACCTCCAAAACCCTATAGGTATCTGTGTTCTGCAACTGTTAGAGCCCAGCAAATGATGGGGAATCATGAATATGATTCTAGTCTTCATAGCCGTAGAATTCCAAAGCTTCGTAATCTCATAACCTCATAACCTCCAAACCCTTAACCTCAAAACCCTTATAAGTAGGTCCTGCGAAATCTGAGACACAACGTGATGAAAAGGCATGAATACGATCCAGTCATGGCTCTCAAACTCATAGACCGAAATCCTATAGCTTTGAAATTTCATAACCTCAATATCAAACCAATTAATCTCAAAAACCCTATATCTAGAGCCTGTGAACTTTAGCACGCAGCAACCTAATTAAGAGGCATGAATATGATCCAATCATATCTCTCAACCTTATAGCTTCGCATATTCCATAGATATGAAATTTCATTACCAATATTTTGAGCAACTGCCCTGTCAACTAGTTTTTCATGTCTCCACGGCAGTCTGCTCGCATTCGGTTACATGGCTATGGAAGTCTGCCCATCCTGGATCGCAGAGTTATGGAAATCAGCCAGCCCTGGTTCACGTGGTTATGGAAATCTTATCTCGTGAATAAAGTTCCGGGGGTATATGGCTTAAGATTTCTGGAGTTTAAGGTCATGAGTGAATTTGCTGCGCTCTAGCAATTGCAGAACACTGATATAGTTTTTTTGGGTTAAGGTTTTTGACTTTATGTGGTTTTTAGTATGTGTGTCGTAGGGTTGAGGGTTTCTAAGGTTTAGGGTTGTTGTTAGATCATCCCCGTATCATTACAGTCACAAGCTCGTCAAGAATATGATATGGTCTCCGATTTAGTGGTTTTCATATTTATTTTTGTTCCTAGAGGAAGACCTGATAGTCGTAGATGCATCCGGACCTCAGAATTAGATTCAGCGCGTTGAAAAACGTAGAAGGGGAGTGGTCTTCTCTGGCTTTGTGTTCCTGTGTAATAAAGCTATCGTGTAAAATGTGTTTTTTGACGTTAGAAAAAAAATAGCAGTAAACAAGGAAAACGCAGGTCTGATTTGATGCATTTATTTCGAAAACCGTAGGTCGAAACAGAAAAACGAAAGTAATAAAAATATTGCAGGTTTAATAGGTGTAATTACAAATGGACATACACAAATGGTATAATAACCAGAATTTTTTTCCCGCCAAAAAATATGTACGGGGTGTTCGAAAAATACCCTTTACGTTTTCTGAATTTAAATAATGATAATTTTGATAATGATTATTGGTAATGAAATACAGTGCATGTTCGTCAATTTTGCCAAATAACTACATAATATGTATGTTATCAGAATAAATAATAAGGTAAAACAACATATTAAAATATGCACAATTTGTTCAAATGTTTTCTCTGATAGCTACCTTAAATAAACAGTCACCTGGAATAATAGATAATAGCATGTGTGGTTTATCGTCCTGATATTAATACAAATGTATAAATAATTACAAAACTATTAAAAAAGCACGACACATGTTACATCATCGTAATTAGAAAACTAAGCGATATTCAACAACAAGGGATTTCATCACAAAAAAAAATATTTAAATTAAATTTAGCTACATTTTCCTTCCAAGTATATTTCATGTATCATAGTATTTTTTTTTTTCGTATATTATCATGAATCCACCCTGTATACAGGGTGATTAAAAATATGGAACAAAATTAATGGCAGACACTACATAAAAAATAAACCCACACATGTTTTTTTTATTTCGCTCTAGGGTCGTTCTCAACAGTATTGCAGCCCTCCAAAAGTGGGCGGTGCGAACAATTTTTTTTCAAATATTTAGACTAGACGTGGTTCAAATTTAGTACAGAAGTACAATAAATAGTCCCAAACAGTATGATGGGGCCAATATTTGATTACCCCACACGGAGACATTTATATAATATTACATTATACATTTTTATAATTATTTTCTTTTCCCCTAGAGTAATTTCAATCCAGGCCAGATAGTGTGATGCGCAATTCAATTCTCTACAGAAAAGATATACTGGTTCGGAACGCGAAAAATTCACCGTTTTAGAAAAAAAAACGAAAAATAAAACTGATTGATGATTTTCCATATTCACATTAAATAAGTAAATAAATACATAATAAGTTGGCCAGGAAAACAACATAAATGTGATATTTTCGTTATGTTTTTGATTAAAAGAATGTGCAAGTTATTATAGCTAAGTGCCTAAAACGTCGAAATTAATGATTCACGATCTTGTTTGCGCTACTTACATAAGAAAGCCCTCTATAAAAAAATACAAATAACTCAGTTGAGAATAAAACCATAGTTGAATATTTAATGAATAAACAAACTATTCAAACTGTTTAATGAATAGACAAACCAAAACGTGAAACAATATAAATAAAGAAAATAACAAAACATTAAGGGGACCGCCTACATTAGAGGGTCAAAAAAATCGATTTGTTTTTTTTTTTGCTTAAATTGAAAGTATATCATCTGTAGAATATGCTCCCAAAGTTTCAAGTCCGAATTCGAACTGTAAACAGTCGAAATATAATATATAGTGCGCGTGCTCCGAAGTGTCGCGTAGAACAAAGCCGAATCAAGACGAATCAAGCCGAAACAATTGCAAAGGGATTAACTGTTTGAAGAAGAGGAGGGATTTTCTTATGGAGCAGGGATAGCAGATGGACCAAAAAGTTAAGGTAAATAAACGAAAAAAAAATTTTTTATCGACTATTTTTCATGTACGAAAACTTTAAATGTCGTTTTTCTCGAAACGATGTTTTTCAAATTGGCATGCACGATTACTCAAAAACTACTGGACGGATCGACTTTGTTTTTTTTTTTAATCAAAGCTTATTTAATTACCTTCTATTTGAACTGAAAAAATCAGTAAAAATTATTGCCAAAAAAAAAGTTATTAACAAAAACACACGAAAATTTTCCACGAAAAATCAATTTTTTTTATTTATTTTAATAAATTCATGATTTTTTTTCAAATAGAAGCTATACACATAAACTTTACAAAAATATTTTATTTTTATGATTCAGATGATTCTATGGGCCGCTATCTTGCACGCCGTGGAGAAGGGAATTTTCAAAGGCATCGGCAATCAATTATTAATAACTTTTATTTAAACATAAACAATTATGAAATTTAATAAGAACTTTTTTTTGTAAACCTGTTGATATACATAATAAACAGTAAAAATTTCAAAACAATACATTGTGTAGTTTCTTTGTAAAATATTCGCGAAAAAGTGCTTGATTTTGACCTCCTAATGTAGGTGGTCCCCTTTAGAACGAAGACTAAATAATAATTATTTCGTCAAACGAAGTCATTTTCAAACTGACCACATTATTTATAATACATTCAATCCTTTTCTTCAAATTAAAACGCACACATGGCATAATACTGTAATTATTGTTTTTAATATGCTCACATTCGAGTAGAAGAGTCAAGAGAAATACTAGAGGTTTTTCTCTTAATTCTTTTACTGTGTCTATGGGGGTATCATAGACTTGTTGCTTGAAATGTTATTCTAAATTCGTTTTGATAATGTCCACATTGTGTAATATGTGAATCTTTCTTCTGCCCTCGTATGATTATTATGTTTGTTGAGAATTCTTCTTCTAATAAAGCAACTTTCTTCACACAATATAATTTTTGCGAGAAAATCGTTTCTTGTTCGCAATAATTTCTAAACCATCGGCAAAAATTTAACCTATTCCAAAATCTTTCAATACTCGCCGTACACATGATTGTGATAAGTGTAACCTATAACCTATTTAAAAATCTCCTGGTACTGACAATTGAATAATTTTACACGGTCTCAAGTATTATGATATGTTATAAATACGTATGAACATGTTATATGTACGACTTGCTTTTCACACAAAATGATTAAATTAAAAAAATATCAACTCAAATTTTTATTACAAACTGTTAAATTTGGAAATGTCATCTATAGCATTGCTTTCCTGGCCAACTTATAATTATCTTTTTAATTTAGTGTGAATATGCGAAATCATTCAATCATTTTTTTTTCTTTTTTATCGAGAATGGTGCATTTTTGGCGTTCCAAACAAATATACCTTTTTTTTTGTAGATAATTTAATTGCGCATCACACTATCTGGCCCGGGTCGAAATTCATCTATGGAAAAAGAAAATAATTAAAAAAAGTTACATGATATGTATTATATCGAGGCTGAGCTGACAATAATTAGGAAGAGTTAACAACAGCTTTATTTATTAACACGTTATAGCTTATTATTTATTAACACGTTACAGAATACAACTGACAACTAACTTCTATACATTTTTGACAGACGGTCACCTTGACCTATCTAACTGAGTTCAATATGTAACACCCCTCCCCCTCTAGACAACATAATCGTCTAGATACCGAGGTCTTCGACGCTCTCTCCCAGCGGGTCGATCAACCTGTATCGGGCCTGGTGTTTTGGATGATTCCATGACTGCAGAATCTCCTGGACAGGAATTAGACATGGACTCGGCCATCGGCTGATGGGTAGGTCTGTGTGTCGGTGACGCTGGTAACTGTTGAGACCTTTCTGGTGACGGGTTATCCTTGTCTTGGATGGTTCGACGTCTCATTTGGTTCGCATGGCGATGTAATTCATTGCCTTCCGGAGTAGTTAACCTATATGAAACGGGTCCAATCGCTTCTTTCACCATGGCTGGAATCCACTTTGATCCTAGTGCATAATTACGTGTATACACAGTCTCACCTTGGTCAAATGTTTTTTGTGATTCTAGGTTAACACTCTCTTCTTGTTTGGTTTTCATACTTCTGACAAAATTGGGATAAAGTTTATCTAAAACGGTGTTTAATCTCCGATTCATCAATAATTCTGCAGGACTTCGACCTGTCATTGAATGAGGTATCATGTGCTGATGCAACAAGAATCTACACAACTTGGTATGGTTATCTCCAGTCATCTTTTTTAACGCCTCTTTAGTTGTTTGTACCATCCGTTCCGCTTGACCATTAGCAGCAGGGTGATATGGAGCAACTCTAGCATGTCTGATGCTATTTCGTTTTAAAAAGACCTGGAATTCTTCACAGACAAATCCGGGTGCGATATCTGATACAATAACTTCACATAAGCCATGTGTAGCAAAGAGTTCTCGTAATACTTTTATGCAGATGTTGAAGGAACTCTACGTACCTCCAACCACTTCGAGTAGGCATCTACTACTATTAAGAAAATGTTTCCATTTACTGGCCCCGCATGAGATATGTGTATTCTGGACCATGGAGCAGTAGCCCATTCCCAAGGATGTATTGTCGTTTTTTCAGGCATGTGTCTCGACTGTTGACAAACTTCACAGGTAGCGACTGTACTTTCAACTTCTTTATCCAGGCCTGGCCACCATACATATGACCTTGCTAACTCTTTCATTTTGACAATACCAGGGTGTGCCTCATGCAGTAGCCCAAGTACTTGTTTCCTCCCCCCTGGAGGAATAATAACTCTTGATCCCCACAGGAGACAACCTTTATATACAGATATTTCCTTCCTGTGTTGTGAATATATCTTACATTCGGCCGGAATATCATTTTTGTTGTTAGGCCATTTCAGTGTCCAAATTAGTACCTTAGACATAACAGGGTCTTTTGACGTTTCTTTTTCAACCTGCTCAGCTGAAAACAATGGTTCTGGACTATTTTCCAGCATCAGTACATCATACGCCGGTGCTACCGCTTCTTCTTGACACTTCAGAGGTAACCTGCTCAAAGCATCGGCTTGAGGAATGCTACATCCTGGAACATGGATCAGTTCATATCTGTATGCTCCCAACATTAGCCTCCACCTCAGCATGCGTGGTGATAATACTTCCGGAACACGTCTGTTGGCTGCTAGGATCCCTAAGAGTGGCTAATGATCCGTGCGAATTTGTGTAAATCGACCAAACATGTAATTGTGAAATTTGCGGACACCCGCAATACATGCAAGTGCTTCTTTGTCTAGCTGCGAAAAATTTCGTTCTGTGGCTGTTAAGGTACTGCTATGGAAGGCCAGCGGTATCTCTCTTCCACTCTGGTCAATCTGACTTAACACAGCTCCTACCCCATATGGACTCGCATCACATGTCAATATCAATGGTTGGTGTTCATCGTAGTGAGCTAAACATGCATCAGATGACAATAATTCTTTTACCTTGTTGAAATCCACATTCTCCGTTTGTCCCCATTTCCATGGCTTATCCTTATGCAACAACTGGTGCAAAGGTTCCGCAACCGTCGCTTTATCCTTCATGAATAGATGGTAGAAATTGACTAGTCCCAGAAAAGCCTGAAGTTCAGATTTGCACGTCGGGGGCCTAGCATTTTTTTATTGCTAGCACTTTATCCTCTGTTGGATGTATTCCCGCAGGTGATATTTTAAATCCTAGAAACTCTAACTCTGTGGCAAAAAGAATATATTTATCCTTATTCAATCTCAGACCATCTTCTTGTAGCCTCTGGAGAATGGAACGCAGCTTTTGCTCTAATTGATCCTCTGATCCAGCTATAACGAGGATGTAATCAAAGTACGGCAGTACTCCTGGAATGCCTGTAAGACGGTTCTCGATAAATCTCTGGAAAATTTGTGGAGCCGTGGATATGCCAAACTGTAAACGGGTTACTCGAAATGCGCCTAGGTGTGTGATAATTGTCTGCACATCTGCACTTTCAGAATCTACCGTAAGCTGTTGATATGCCTGTGACAGATCTAGTTTTGCGAACACCTTCCCACCTGCCAACGTTGCTAACATCTCTTGGACGCAGGGAATAGGATACACATCTTTACGCAAAGCTGGATTAACCGACTGGCTATAATCTGCACATATTCTGACTTGATTGCTTGACTTAATCACTGGTACAATTGGAGTTGCCCATCTAGGATGAATGACTGGTTCCAAAATACCTTGTTCTTCAAGTTTGCGCAACTCTTTTTCAATTGCAGGTTTCAATGCAAAAGGTACCTTCCGAGCTTTCATTAGGACTGGTTTACTGGACGGGTCTAAGTCTAGATGGATAGGAGGTTCTTTAAACTGCCCCAGCCCTTCTCCAAATATGTCCTTAAATTCTTGAACTAAGCCGGAAAATATAACATTTTCTGCAGTAGTAGTATTCGCTACCTCTACCTTAATTTGCAATGGTTCAAACCAATTTCTGCCTAGCAAATTACCTCTGTTAGATTTAGCTGCCACTAATGGTAATGTGACAACCTTGGCACCTAGCTGCACCTGCACGTCACACGAACCCAGGATTTCTATCACTTGACTCTGATAGTCTTTCAAAACAAAGTTTGGCATCATTAACCTTGGTTTAACTTTGGGGAACACAGTGTTAAAAGAATTTTCTCCAATTATGGTATACGCCGAACCACTGTCTAGTTGCAGTTTCACAACCGTCCCATTGATTTTCACTGGCATTACCAAGTCTTTTGGAGCACAGCTGATCTTGGACAGATAAAATGTCATAACACGAGTTACAGTCATTCACTGTCTGTACTTCAAGATTCTGTACTCGACTCTGTCCTGACGATTTCTTGATTTCTGGTTGTCCACTTGTTTGCTTGTTTTTGTTAAATGTCCCTTTCTTCAGGCTCCGTTTCTTCGATAGACAAGCCCTTTCTATATGCCCCTTCTTTTTACAAAAATGGCATTGCGCTTCCTTAAACGAACACTCTTCGGGGTCATGTGAATTGCCACAATGGAAACATGCTTTTTGTTTTGTGCATTTCTTTTGGCAACTTTTCACATTATTAGTGGTCTGGTTTGGTACTTCTCTCAGAGCAGAGACGCTCTGAGTTGCCGTTTCAAAAGCTAAGGTGATTTCTGCGACTTTTTTGTATGTTAAGTTAGGTTCTGCTAGTAGACGTCTCTGTAGATTTTCGTCATGTACTCCACATACAATTCGGTCTCTCAACATTTCTTCTAACATGGTATCTGCAAATCCACAGTCTCCTGCTAAACGTCTTAGCTCTTTAACATACGACGAAATGTTTTCATCTGGCCTCTGATTCCTCCGATGGAATATGAAACGTGCTACTACGGTAGACGTACGTGGTAAAAAGTGTACAGCCAGTTTATCTAAAATGGACTTTAAATCGACATCTGCTACAGCCTGGGGTGCTATTAATGAGTGAATAATGTCGTAAGTAGATGGTCCACATATGCTCAAAAATACAGCTTTTTTTCTTACTCTCATCTGTAATTCCGTTAGCTGTTAGAAAAAACTGGAATCTTTCTACGTAGGTACGCCATTTGAGAGGTTCATTTGTGTTGAAAGGCTCGATCGTCCCTAATAAAGCCATCTTGAAATAATAATGTATTATTTTATTTTCCTCCCTTCTTGGTTCGATTCACCAGGTGACTCCGACTGCGCCAGTATTATGTCGAGGCTGAGCTGACAATAATTAGGAAGAGTTAACAACAGCTTTATTATTTATTAACACGTTACAGAATACAACTGACAACTAACTTCTATACATTTTTGACAGACGGTCACCTTGACCTATCTAACTGAGTTCAATATGTAACAATATGTTTGCCATTAACGCCCTGTATTGAGTAATCAAATTTTGGCCTCATCATATTATTTGGGACTATTTATTATACTTCCGTACCAAACTTGAGCCACGTCGAGTAGGTGGTTTTAAAATTTTTTTAAAAAAACTTGCATCGCCCCCTTTTTGGAGGGCTTCAGTACTGTTAAGAACGACCTTAGAACGAAATAAAAAACTAAAAAACTACGTGTCGGTTTATTTTTGATGTAGTATCTGCCATTAATTTTGATCCCATGTTTTTGAATAACCCTGTATAATTTCCTAAGATATCTTCTTACCTGTGGAAGAATATTCGGTATGTATAGGATACACTTCTGCTGTTCCGTAATGTTCAACCTCAACCTGAGGGGAAACATTTCTTTCCTTTTCCGCTAACTTTCTTACCAAAAAATACAACTGTCAACATTAACGAAATTTTTGCCACTAGAAATGCTTTTAGTACAATCGCCTTTAAGGTTGCTACAACCATTGCCATTATGACGGTACCTACACCGCTCATCAAAAGAGGAAGTAACATGTCCATTTTTCTACTCCTTCCTAAAAATAAAGTATAACACTGATCACCAGAGATAAAGTCACCGGCTTCTATTTATAAAATATGAAGAGTGATGTCAGACGAGGTTCTGTAGACTTAATGACATCGTTATTTACGAAACCATTTATTGCCCATATTGAAAGCAATTATTGAAGTTTACGAGGATAGCTGTCCTCTTAAAGAGAGGACAGGAGACCTCTTGATGGAGTCTAGAGCTCTCTTCCCGAAGAGGGAGACTCGTAGACTGTTCAGTCAGATTAAAAGGACTATAAAGGGCTTTGGAATCAGTTTATGGATGGAATATACCGTTGAGAATATGTCCAAGTACATACAGGGTGACTCCTAAGTTGACTCAAATTTTTAACAGTGTGTAGAACTATTAAAAACAAACATTTTTTTCTAACTGATATTTTTCCAAAAAAAGTCAAAAATTCTGAAAATTGCCAAAAAAAGGTCGTACAGAGAAATTATTTACCAATAATTATGGTGCAAATCCATGCTTGATTTAAAAAAAAAAACGTTTGAGATAGAGGAAAAGAGATTAGAATAGAAAATAATACAAATAAAATTCACAGTAAAAGCAATAAACACTAGGTATGTTTTTTACCATGTTTTGAATTCACCTGTTCTTTAAATTTAAGGCACAATCAGATAAATGCTATTTTAGAAATTAATAATGTGCTTTTCTGTTTTTATTTTTTTATGAAATGGTAAAAAAATTGTTTGGAATAGAATGTTAAAAAATATGACAACTTAGGAATCACCCTGTAGATGCCATTAAAAAAGCAAAAGAAAAATCCTAGAGGAAGCACTACGCGGAAGTTGAGAAAATCTTCAAAGAATATGTAAAACTCCAGAAAATGTTGGAGAAGGACAACCAAGGAAAACTGGGATCCACTACAAAAGCCGCAAGATGGATATACTATATACTTACTATACGTACAAAAAGTATCCGGAAATTGTAAAAAAAAGCACATGAATTGTTATTTATTCACCAAAATTTATTTTGTCCCCTTAGCCCAAGTAGGCTCCATCGAGTGCAATACAGCTATGCAAACGTTTAACCCAATTCTCCATACACCGCTCATAGGTCGCTGAAGGTATCGCCTTCAGCTTCTTCAGCGAATTTTGTTTGATGGCCTCTATCATTTCAAAGCGGCGACCCCGTAGTGGCAATTTTAGTTTTGGGAATAAATAAAATCACACGGAGCCATATCCGGTGAATACGGTGGTTGGTCGATTGTATTTATTGAGTTTTTGGCCGTATATTGGGTCACAATCGTAGCTCGGTGAGATGGCGCGTTATCGTCGTGCAAAATCCAAGAATTTTCTTTCCACAATCCCGGCCGTTTCTAACGGATACTTTCGCGCAAATGCCTCAAAATGCCGAGATAATACTCCTTATTAATTGTCTGTCAGCATCACCTTCACTTTCGACCGACGTTGGAACGGTTTCTTCAGCGCGGTTTTTTCGGTTTCGGCTCATCATCATAGCGCCATTCCGATGATTGACAACTGGCTTGCATGTCTTACTCGTAGACCCATGTTTCGTCTCCAGTTATGATACGTTTCATGAAATTTGGTTCACTATCGGACACTATCACACACTCTGGAAACTATGTCAAGAGCAATCTGCTTTTGAACAACATTCAGCTCTTTCGGAACCAGTCTCGCAGCGACGCGTTTCGACCCAGTCTCGCAGCCCATGACATTGTTGATATGTCACACTTGTCCAAATCTCTAACGCTCATGTGGCGATTTTCAAGCACTAATGTTTTGATTGATGACCGACCGGAGCGAGGCAAATCTTCGACGATTTCACGGCCCGCTTTGAACTCCTTATACCACTCGTAAGCCTGTGTCTTGGACATACACGAATCACCAAAGGCCTTATTTAACATTTTCAATGAATCGGCACACGAAATTTTGTTTGTGGCACAAAATGTTAAACAAACGCGTTGTTCCACTATTTTTTCCACTGTACAATTCACCGAACACACTGAGGTCGTCTACTCGATTACTAACAGCTGCTGTAAACGCACTGAGTGACACAGATCGCGCTCTAAACAGGCTTGGTAATTAAAGAAGGGGCTATCAACCTGACGAAAAAAACATTTTTCCCGATTCCTTTTAAGCGGTTCATTTAAATCCAAATTTCCGGGTACTTTTTGTACGTAATTACTACACCAGAGGAGAAGACTCTATACATGCTACTGGAGACACACTTTCTGAGTAATGCAGCTAAAGAAATTGATAACACAGATCCTGATGTACCATACATACGATTGATCAAAGGAAATTTGGAGACTAGCTCACAAACCAGTTGATCAAATCAAACTTATATGTCCGATGGGATAATGCCAGTAACGCTACAGTGGGGATTGGAAGTACGAGCTACCCCTCTATGGGCATTGTTTAAGGCTAGCTAGGTCCTAATCTATATGCCTCAAGAGTAGCGACAGGCTGAGGTACTATTCGTACCTAAGCCTTGGCGTTCTTATGTCCATGCAAAATCCTTTCGATCGATCAGTTCTTATAATCCTTATTAAAGATAGTAGAAAAAAATAGTCGACAGAAATATGAGGGATGTTGCGCTTTCCTTTGTTCCTTTGTTCTTTTGTTGTTTTGCACGATGTTCCTTTGCACTGGCACAAATTCACATTCAAAATAGGCAAATCCTGCGAACTGAGCATTAATGTACTCACAAGCAATGGAACGGACCCTAGGAAGTATCGATATAGCAGCACTTGGGACTTGTCACCAACACGTCTTTGACTCAATTAAAAGAGCTGTCGAAAACCGTGGAGTTGTACAAACTCTCTCAAATTGGTTCAACTCAATGACTTTATAATATATCACGATGCAACAAAATATTCAAAAACAAATCAAATACATATTCTGCATATTCATATAAATGGCCATGCAGATATGAAGAAAAATAACAAGCTTATAACTATCTTCGTTCCTAATCGGACGACTAGTCAGATTAGCAGGTAATGCAACAAAGGAACGAATATAGGTCTACCTCATGTCTCAAACACCAAGAGACGATCTATTTTCAATAACTAAAAATAAAATGAGAATATTTTGCACATGAAATTATGAAGACAGCATTAAAAGAACTTTTTATAAAAGTCTTCACATCCTCATGTCATCTTTTATGGATTTAAAATAATTTCTAATATTTCTATTTTAAACCTTTAAACCCTTGCAGCATACACATATACTATTGGGATAAGTACTAGAAACTGAAAATATTAACCAAATTATAATACAACAGGTATTATGGGCACCTTAGTAGAAACCAAAAATGTGAAGGTCTATTAGATAATTTAAAATATAAATACGTAATGAACAATAAAATGCCTGTATATCTTACATATTAGTTTTTCAAGTATATCCCAAACCATAAAAAAATGAAAAGTACAATATATAAAAAATAATAAAAAAAATAATTCATATAAATAAAACTGTATAAACAAGAGTATACGTACTGAACATTAATTTAGTAAATAAACAGGAATTAATAAACAAGAATTATAAAAAAAATCGAAAACGTGTAATGTAGATAATGAAAAAAAATGTATATGATAGGTCTATAAATTTTAAGATATACGTACATAGATATGAACGTACGAATATGTCTCTAAATAACTGTATTTCATGCTGCATTAACATTAAAACAAAAGAATTTGTGATAGTAAGTAAGACCAATTTATTTAGACCAATGCTATAAGCCATAACATCAAATACATTTTTTTTTCACTAGCAGTCTGTGGACAGCAAACGATATATGTATGTACTTATAGATTAGATACAAACTACGCACAATGAAATAATCATAAACAACCAAACGCACCTTCAAATTGCTGCAAATGAACATCTAACTCAATCACTTCTTTAGGGGGCTTTTGTGACACACGAATGTCATAGTCTTGTGTCGCATTTTTCGATTTAACGTTTCCTTTTTCCAAAATAGTGTAATCAGCTAAAATGATGTTACAAAAAGCATTTGAAGATAACAGAACCACACTTATTGTCACAACACTTATTACATCCATTATAATTGATATATTCCACAATCAAAGTTATGAGGCAGTAAGATGGGTTTATCTATAATATCAGTTTTCGAAAATATGTGAAACACTATCACTACACGTTAACATTATAACAAATGATTTATGAAAAACTACAAAGAGCCTCTTATATTAACTTTTACGGTTGGTCGCCAACCCTAACAATTGCGTGTTTTAAATTTTCTTTAATTCTGTATACCAAATGCAATTACTGATAAATTCAACAACTCAGATAACAAAAAATAACTTTGTTATATAAAAGCAATTTCATTAGACACAAAAGAAATGTATATATATATATATATATATATATATATATATATATATATATATATATATATATATATATAACAAAAAAAGTTAAAAATTAAAAAAACAAAAACAGATTTGTAGATTTTAACTAATCTAAAAAAAAAAACTGGACATTTTCCACGAACCACCGAACTACTACACTTTTCTCGACGTACGTTTCGCCAACCAAGTTGGCATCTTCAGGAGAAGATTAAAACTAAATTCTAACCTACTAGACTTGCCTACTTTGACTTTAACTAATCTGTTTTAATATTACTGTTTCTCCACATATCTTTTGAACCTAAGTTCATTGTAGGTACGCCATATTCTTAGGAGTCTTAAAAAATCAAAAACACGTGATTTTTCAACAAGGTAGGCCTACTGACAATGATAGTTAATTTGTGAAAAACAAATGCAGTGCAAAATTATAAAGTGAATACATTCGGTAGATAATGCAGTCAATTAAATGATAATTCTATAATATCTCTTGACATTAAATTTTCAACCTTCTGTATCGTTTATTTAAATTGCCAATTTTTTTTTTTTTAATAAATGGCACATTTCTAATGCTAATAACTAATTATTTAATAGTAACACATGAAGACTGTCCTCTAGTGCGCCTAAATAGGTCTCGGCATGTTCCGATGATCTGACGAGGTCGGCAACTATTAGTCGTTCCCAGGAGCACTTCCCAGGAGCACTGGCCTTATTTTTCTATAAAAGTCAATTAACCTTTAGAGGACGGGCATTTGGGGCTTATGATCCCTCTAAGAAAATGCATAAAAAAGTATCTTATAATATAACAGATTGATCATGTAGCCCAATCAACGGGGAGACAACCAATCACTAATTGTTATCAGCAAACAAAAAATATGGTCGTATAGAGCAAAAAGTTCTAAGAAAGATAGCGTTTTTTGCGACTCGAGTTTTAATTGCGAACATAACCAAAAAAAATCGCAAAAGTAAAAAAAAACGTTTTTTTGCAAATAAAAAAAAGGCTTCAGGTCCTACACAAGAAAGTTAAATTAAAAAGTTGTAGGTCTTAAAAATGCGCGTCGAATGAGATGTGAACGAAAAAAATCGGTTCTTAAACATTTGAGAAAAATTAAAAAAAAGTCAAATTTTGCGTTTTTGTATTTTTGCTGTATAAATTCCAATTTTGTGTAAACAGACTTCTTGTTAACTACAAATATAGCCCAAGACAAGCGCAAAATGATCATTTTTTTCAAAAATTCTAAAAAGTTATTTTTTCGAGTTATAACGATTTAAAAAAAAGACGTTTTCAAAAATCAGCTATTACATAGGCAAAAATGATCGTACAGAAACGATCATGGGCTCATTTTATTCGCGAAGACTTGTACTTTCATGCTATTAAAAAACCAAATCGCTTTTATTTAATTTTTGCATAGAAGAATGCGTTGTAAAATTGTTTTCATTTTTCATTTTTTCGAACCGGTTTTTCGAATAACTTTTTTTAATTTTGGTTTTACATTTTTGGTCGTTGCATATTTGAAAACTGGCATTCAAAACACGCATTTAAAAAAAATGAAGGTCCTACGACCTCAGGGAGCCGAGATCATTTTTTTAAGCAGAGGAAAAGATAATTTTGCGAGCGCGATCGATTTGAAATCGTATTTACTCCGGAAGCGGAGTGTCCGTTCACTCTGTCTCCGTGTGTTCGCTAGCGCGTGCCGCACCCAACGCTGTACTTTCGCAAACAATTATGTCAACTTAATTTATGCGAAATGATTTGAAATATTTTTTTTAAGAAAGTAAGTCTTTGAGATCTATTTCGTGTAAAAATGAAGTCAATCGGATGTATACAGCGCTGTCAGGAATTAAAAAAAAATTATCTCGGCTCCCTGAGGTCGTAGGACCTTCATTTTTTTTTAAATACGTGTTTTGAATGCCAGTTTTTAAATATGCAACGGCCAAAAACGGCCATTAAAACTCGAGCCTCAAAAAACGCTATCTTTCTTAGAATTGTTTTCTCTATACAACCATATTTTTTGTTTGCTGATAACAATTAGTGACCAATTTACATGGGTGCTTTCGCTCGTTGATTGGACTAATGGGTAAAGTGTTGATAATTGGTCGGGTCAGTATACTGAAATTCTCGTTCTGTATTCGCTAATGATAAATTTTTACACTTTGAAAAAAAATCAATTATTTGACTGAAAAAATGTCCTAGTAAGTTTTGACATCGCTATTTACGAATCTTTTATTAGACTTTTTTAAATTCAAAATGGCGGATGCAAGATATCAGTTGCTGAAACGAATAGAAAATGCATTATAATAATGAAAGTATGCAGGGGAGTGATTTGGGGTTAGTAATTGTACAACTTCTACAATTCAAAATGGTGGATATAATAAAATGGCGGATTCAAGATAGCGGATTCAAGATGTCAACTTATAATACAAAAATGATAGAAATAATGGAAAAATAGACGTCAACGACTTTAACTACGTATTTGATTTTAAATTTAAATAATTCAAAATGGACTATTCAAGATGGCGATCGAAAAACAAAAAATCACGATATACGAACTCTTGAGTACATATTTTCATCAATATTATCAGATTTTCCACTTCTTTTCGGAAACCATCACTTGTTGAAATTGATTGAAAATGTTTATCACGTAATGATACTGCAAATGTCACCAAAATGAAAAATATGCATCACATGATAAAGTGATAATAACACTTTTTGGTATTTCGAATTTATTTTGACAGGTGATACGGACATTTCTCAATTCGGCAAGAGAATGAAAAAAAATGCTCTTCCCAAGTAAATAGCTCATATCATGGGGTTACTGCAAAAGTCCTAAAAAGTAATTGTCGGGATATCTAACATTAACATTTGTTTAAGGAAAATCTTCTTTTTTCATCAAACTAGCTCATATCATGGGGTTACTGCAAAAGTCCTAAAAAAGTAATTGTCGGGATATCTAACATTAACATTTGTTTAAGGAAAATCTTCTTTTTTCATCAAACTAGCTCATATCATGGGGTTACTGCCAAAAGTCCTAAAAAGTAATTGTCGGGATATCTAACATTAACATTTTTTTAAGGAAAATCTTCTTTTTTCATCAAACTATTTAGGTTAGGAAAAACTAAAAAGCTTATTTAAAGGGCAGTACAAATTGCATTATAATTATTCTTATTATTCTACTAATTTTTGGCTTAATAGTTCAGATATTTCTAATTTGGTCAAATATGGACTTAACGGATTTTTGCAGTAACCCACAATCTCTGTTTATGAATATTGTGATATCCAAAGCCAGTGGCGGTGCGTGATATTTCAGTTAGCCATATGTTGAAAACGACGCATGGGACTCACTTCACTTTTTTAGGTGATGACTATACACCTCTTACAGAAAGGATTTATAGTGAAAAAATCGTCAGCAAAGTTTGCGAAAAATTTTTCAAAAACACTGGAGCACTCCCTGGGTTCTCAGTAACGCTCTGTGGAATATTTGCAGTATATTTTTTTTCATAATCTAGAAACAAATATAAGGAGACGTTTTTCGATTTGTTACAAAATATTTTTGTTTCAAACAGTTATGGCCATTTTAATTTTAATTTTATAGGAACATTTTGTTTCCCAAAATTAAAATGGCCATAACTTTTTGAAACAAAAATATTTTGTAACAAATCGAAAAACATCTCCTTATATTTGTTTCTAGATTATGAAAAAAAAATATACTGCAAATATTCCACAGAGCGTTACTGAGAACCCAGGGAGTGCTCCAGTGTTTTTGAAAATTTTTTCGCAAACTTTGCTGACGATTTTTTCACTACAAATCCTTTCTGTAAGAGGTGTATAGTCATCACCTAAAAAAGTGAAGTGGGTCCCATGCGTCGTTTTCAAGATATGGCTAACTGAAATATCACGCACCGCCACTGTCCAAAGCTCTTTTTATCAATGTTGTGGTATCTTGATTGCACCAGTTTGATCCATCCATCCAACCAACTGAATCGGCCATATTGAATTCCAAAAATCTGATCACATTTGTCATTAGCAACACCCAAATTGTAATCAATGATGCCAAAAACAAATGGATAGAGATTTTATTCCACAATTACAGTTTTTCCGTCGCCATACTGGGTCCATCATCTTGAATTTTTTTAAATAATATTTTGGTTTCATAGGTAATCAGCGACCTCAAAAACCCATGTATATAGTTTTCAGTCCAAATTCTACCTTATTTAAAAAAAAATTACCCTCACAGGGTTTGTCCGCCGTATTAAATTCGCCATCTTGAATTCATAAAAAAATATGACCAGATTCGTAATTGGCGACCCTAAAACCCCAAAACAAAGACGAGGAACCAGTATTTTTTTGAGCCAGTATACTGGATTTCCCGTCCTCTAAAGGTTAATAACTTATAAAGGGTGTCGTTTCTTAGAATTCACGGAAAACAAATTTTAGGAAATGGAATAATTTAGAGAAATATTCAATTATTATTTATTAATCAATTAGTTAATACAATTAAAAGTATCGATAGTGAAAGTAAATGCCACGAAACCGAATAATGTTTTGGAAAATAATCGAAATCTGATGCTATGAAATCGCTATGAAATCTGAAATAATCGCTACGAAATCTGACAGGAAGCATTAATTTTCTTTTATTATTATTTTTTTGTGTCATTTCAATATGATGAATTTATCCGAAAGCGAACACCTAATTTGAAAAATATATACATATATTTAATAGAACCACGGTCAAAGTAAAACCCATTTCACCTGAAAAAAATGGTTTATTTAGTTATCATTATCAAAATTACTACAAAACAGAGGAAATAATAAGACATGTATATGTTTTAAAATCCCAATTTTAATACTGAATATCTGTGAGGAAGTTGGCGACCTTCTTTATTAGTTTTGGTTTGTTGGATTTTATATCCGGAAATTAACATTTATTTGATTTTTGCCAACAGTTTGAAAACTTATTTCTCCTTTTTTTAGGATTTAATCAATTAGTGTATTTATTATGCCCTGAATATTCTTCGAAACGTTGGAAAAGTGAAATATGTAGTTGTCAATTCGTGGACCTGAAATCCAAAAAAAAACTAGAAAAAAACATTGAATGTTATGGTTTTAATATATTTTTGATATTGAATGATAATAATAATAAATTGCGCTTTATAATATCTTTTATTTTATTATTAAACCATCATATGGCTGCATAGAGTTTATTTATTTTAACTTTTTAAAACTCTTTTTAACTTTTTTATTAGAACAAACGGAAATAAGATATTATAAATCGCAATATTTCCGCGGAGATATTTTTCTGCAGTAGCAATACATGTAAAATAATTATAAATTGCGAATAATAACAATTTTAAATTGATTTAAATGCTTAGGTGTTTTTTGTTTCAAATTTCAGCTCAAAAATTGTATAAATAGTAAATCCTAGTAGTTATTGAACATCACAGTTACTTAAATTCCTTGAATACTTCCCTTACTGTAGTAGTAGCTTTATTATTACTAAACTAACTTAGGCTGAATATTTATAAAAACTATTTAACAGTTTGCTTCTGCGTTAACGTATTGCATTTCAGTTGTGCACTATTTAATCTTTATGGTTTGCTACTTCTATCCTCAGAATACCTTTGCGGGAAATGGTTAATGTACTCGCATATTTAATATGTTATTAACATTAAATGCTGCTGTATGCTCTATTAATAATTCAGATTATTCGAGTAATGTTGATGGTCAGTCAAATAGCGGCAATTTTCCTCTGCGAGAGAAATCCATATCGTCGGATAAGAACAAACATTACAACTATTACTGGATTACTTGTTTATCGTAAGATACGGGAGAGCTTTTACTGAAATACGCAGTACCGAATAAAAAAGTAAATCCAATTAATCGTAATCAAGAGCAAAGTCAAGGTCAATTGAGGCCAAGACTTCAAAAAACCTTGGCTAGTACCGTGGAACATCATTGAAGCAAGTTAATTTTCACACCTCAAATAGCCACCTTGAACACGCTATATTGAAAAAAGTGTGTTTAAATCGATGAAATTATATTTAAAATACCTATATATAATTATAATTATATTGCTATCGGTCATCAATAATTAGTGTATGCTTCAAAGATATTCGATTGGGAAGTGAGAGAAACAATTAGAAAAAAATATTAAGATTTATAAAACAAACTCAGTTGGAGGTTTAAAATATTTTGTTACGTTAGCGTTACTCATATATTTAAATATTATTATATTATATTTTCCATGGACATGCACACACGATATCTTAATGAGGTTTTTCAATTATTATAATTATTTTATGCTGCATAATCCCCATCGAAAAACTGATGAATCCGTACGCAACATAAAATGAAAAATAAAGTAAAATAAAAATACATTTTAAAAGTTCCTTCAAAAGCGATTAAGCTTTACGCATTTCATAGTTTTTATATAAAATTAGGTTCAATTTTCACTTGATCAGATGAAAAAACCTGGAAATTACTTTTTACAGTGAAAAACAAAATATAACTTTAAAAATGTATTAGGTTAGATGTACAGAGTTAGTTTTATGATATGAATGCATTCCTTTATATATGTTTTGTGTCATTTTTATAAAACCTCACGACTAAATTTCTCACGGCTTTTTGGGTAATATCCAGATACGTAACAGCTTTTATAAAGTTATTTTTACAGGATGGCACAGGATCATAATATCCCCATTTTAGATATATGTATTTATTAAGATATCAGGTAACAGTAATGTCAACTTTTGACATATAGAGAAGGGAAAAAACGGAGGCGGTTCCTCCAAAGGGGCGCCCGTACGCGCGCACTGCCTGCAAAAATAATATTTTGGTGACGGCTGGTGGAATTTAAGATTCCGTACTTTCGTAAGCAACCATGGAATCCACGCCAGTGGTTAATACTAGACCCAAATGGAAAATGGAAAAACTTCAAACAAAAATTTTTTTACAATAAATCTGGAATGCTTCCGGAAAATCTTGGAAACTAACTGCAAGACATTTTTGAATTATTCTTTTTTTCATAATTGCCATTTGAACTTCTTTCTCATAGTTTTTGCAAAATTTTCATTTTTGTTGAAGTTACAGACAAACTACGGTTACGGACAGTTACTCTTACAAAATTTCAGAAACGAAATGCTAGTACGAGGTTAAAATTTCAACTTCCATACTTTTACCAGACTTTGAAATTTCGAAAAAGGCACAAAAATAAAAAGACTGTATTTACT